>BJCM01084644.1:0-10778 GCA_018326385.1 Flaveria bidentis
AATTCTTCTCTTCCTCAAACTCAACTCCAAAGACCCAACCACAACAACTCCGACGAGAACTCCGTTGACAACCCCATCAGAAATCGAAACGCTACCACCATCTCCACCACCACCGGTTTGCAACCACCATCAACACCACAGTCGGCACATCAAATCGACTCAAAGGTTAGGGCTGCAATGGTGGTGAGGGGTGATGAGGATAAAGGAAAGGGAGGGACTGTGATGGTGGTGGGGTGGAGAGAATTGGGTTGAGGTGGTGGGTTGTAGTGGCGGGTGACGGTGGGGGTCTAGTAGGATGGTGGTGGTGGTGAATGGTGATGGTGGTTTGGTTAGAGTTTCAAGGTTAAAAGATGAAGTTATTGGTTCCATCTTTAATAAATATTAATATTTTGATAGTCAAGAATATTCTGGTCATTTGCTAGTATTTAATGAAAAAAAATAACAGTCATTCACGTTAGAGACCTTTTATGTTACGTTTTGAAAAACCTGTGGACCCACCTTGTAATTTTTCAAACTTGGAAATGAAAATAAAAACAGACCTAAACACAAGAACCTTTTATGTAATTAACACTAGTTTAAAACATGTTAGTTTTGTAGTTTGGAATGTATTTGGATTATTTTCTCAATCTTGTATGAATCACTTTTTGGATTAAAAATATTTTTTACCGATGATGAGTTCTTATTGACGGTAATTTTCTTTTGACAATCAGTTCTCACTAATAATGAGCAAGTGATGATCATATACAACAGATATGGGTATTAAATATTTTTACCAAGATCAAAAGAATACCACAAGTCCACAAGCTTTGTTTTTTAATAGCAATCTAATTTGCTTATAATGCTATACTATTGTTTACTAAGAATTTGACCAGCAAACACTTGTTTGTCAATTTTATTAAAAATTTCGGTAATTTCCGGTTGTATTTCTTACTAGAAATTGGGTTGGACCGGTTAACCAAAATAGACCCTACTATTTTAGAACAAATTTTACAAGGTAAATGGCCATTTGACATCAACTAAGAATTTTCTACATCCCAATTTACATTTTAGTCGACTTCCTACCCGATTTTGAGTTTTCCAAGCCTCTGAAGCTCATACAGCATGAGTAGAGCAGCAGAGTCAAAAGAACTCTTCTTATCTGCTCGTGGCTCACCCACGAGTTCTATGATACCATAGTTGGGAATGGTCAAACTTATATGAGACTCAAAGCTATTAAATCCTGTTCTTTTATCCGCGCCTTCACCAATTTCAACCAGAGTTCTGCAACATCATGATTCAGTTTAAAAATATCACAACTCAAATAAAACAATAAGAAAGGAAGTTTCTAAAAATAATTTGAATCGAATTTTTACTTTGACTTTTGCTCTGATGTAGTCAAGACTGGCATTGGCCACTGCATTTTCCTGCACAAGTCGTAAAGTGAAGATCTTGGTCCTCCCTTTTTTGTGTTAATTGACTTTAAAACTGCCATTGAAATGAACATAAAAGTTAAAAAGAGATTGTGAAGTTTTGTTCTGGATATAAACAAATTTTCATGATGGTTACCGGGGATTTCAACTTTAGAATTTGATTCTTCCTCCGGTAAACATTTATTGGGAATGGAGGTATCTGCAGCTGGTGGAGGATCAAAAGAAGTTATTTTTGATCGGGTTCTGTCACTTTCTTTGGTGTTTTTATTACTGACTTCCCCATCTCTATTATCTTGACCTTGATTCTGTCAAAGTAAACAACATGAACATGTCAAAGAGAAAATGCAGAAGTAGAGTTTGCATTTGCTTGTACTAATGAAGTACCAATGATCAGATGTTTGAGCATTTGTTAATTTCAATTATTTAAGTTGCTAATTCATGAAGAAGATTAAAAATGATATTTTGGTACAAATAATGATATTGTGTGAAACAGGAGAAAAAGTTTCAAATAAGGTTAGAAGAAGTGGTAACAGGAACCTGAACCTCAAGCTGACTTAACACTTTAAGAGCGGCTTGGCCCCTTGCGACTTTCCTGGTGGTACCCGTACCCTCTGCAATCAATAAAGCATCTTCAAGCTGCAACCTTATCTCTGCTATTACAGCATCACCGTCGCTTCTATATGTGGTTTTAATAAAATAGCCCTTGGAGTCACAAAATTCCATTAATTCCCGCAAAGGTGGAAGCTCGAGTTTTTCTGGTGTGACAATTGGAGTTAATAACGGCTCAAATATTCTCCAAACTTCATCAAGATCGAGTTTCGTATCAATTAATATGGCCCCCGCGATACCCTCCACGAGGTCACCAAGTGCCTTTGGGCTTTTTTTGGTCTGAAGCGAATTTGTATCGGTTGATGAGGTGGCAGCAAACTTTACATAATCTGAAATCTGCGTTTGGAGATAGTCTGAACGATACTGGAGATATGGGTGAAGGTTTCTTCTTACTGCAGCGTATGCAAAGTTTTCGTTGTTAACAGATGCTGAACGCAAGTCGGTCAGTTCTCCAGGATCAATGTCATTGTGCTTATTGAAGAGATGCCTGGTGATAAGCAAGTCCAGTACGGAGTCACCAAGAAATTCTAGCCTCTGAAAGAAAATATAGAATAAATAAATAAATAGATATATAATAGTCAATATAACAGTTCCTAATTCTATAATTAATATTTAATAATATATTGCTAAAATACCTTGGATAAATATATCTGAGTGAAAAATATTCTACCTCGTAACAGTATCCAACTTCTTGATCTTGACAAGATGCATGTGTTATGGCTTCCAATAACAAACCTTTAACCACAAACTCGTAACCGAGTTTTGACTCTAAACTACAAAGAACATCAAGTTTTGGGGTGTACGCATGAAGTGAGGCAATTTTGATGGCTTCATTGACACATGATGGGTCGAGCTCACAACTTATACCGAGCCATTTCATACAGTGCAGAGCACCGGCCAACCCACCACCAACAAAGTAAGCTCCAACTAGGGCCTCAGCACAATCCGATATGGTCTTTGAACCCAACCATCTGTGGCCCCTATCACAGCATTTCCCAGTCAAAATTTTTGGTTCATCTGTACGGTATTTGGCATCGATAGGCACCTCTAGGGTATCAACACCATGATCACATGGGTAGGCTCGCAATGGAAGCTGACCTGGTGCAATCCAGCGTGTAGGATCAAATGCAACATCTCTTATGTAACTCTGCAAACAAATTCCTTACAGTATCATACATTAAGGGTCAAAGGATTGCTGAAACTGCACGGTCTATGCCTAAAAGGACAAGTAGAGGTGGCGATTTTGACCAATCTACTTATGAATGGGTTGTGGTTTGGATTATGTTTCATGTGTAATGGGTATAAATATTAGCTTAAAAACCAATGGATCGCACCGATGTGCTTGCAAGTCACCCAAAATGTTACGTTAATGCACAAACATCTTAAATTGATTATTCAGAGCATCATATTCATTTATACACTTATAATATACAAGACATCAATTTTTCTTTCTTTTTATAACCTGACTTGTTTTCATCCTTTACCAAAAACTAGTCTTTTTGGCCCATTACCCGATCCTCCCATTTTGCCACCTCAAAGTACTAGTACAGAAGCGCAACCAAAGGCTGTTACACAGCAGTTTAACTATAGATGGGATGGACAAATATGATACCCTTATCTATGAAATGCACAGCTAAATATGTGTACGCCACAACCTGCATACATTACCTGTAACTGACGGCCGATTCCCAAATTATACAAAGTGGAATTACAAACTTGCCATGATCGCCCAGAAGCCAGCTGTCCTTCATGTTTCTTTGGATATCGAAGATAAAGATCACAGCTCACAGCATACTTGAGCATCGAATCACCAAGCAACTCCAATCGCTCCATTGAAAAGCTTTCATTGCATCTTAGAGTCGTGATCGCTTCCAAAATCTGAACGAGAGGATAAATCACCATATTAAAAAAGAAAACAAGCAGTTTTCATCTTGTGTGTTGTACTCGAAAAGTGCAACCTAAAAATAGGATTGCTGATGTCAAAAGAATATGAATAATCACACTAAAGCACTAACCAATGAGCTTGAGATGTGTATGTCAGTCCTGTGGCCAGTGATTTCTTCTCGAAGCTGGCTGGCCAGCATTAATGACTCAAGCCGGTGCATAAAAGATGGCAACAAAAAAATTGATTTCATAACATCAATCCTTGCATCAATAATAACCAAAAGTTCAGGTGGTAAACGAGCATAATATCTTTGTCTGTCTGTATTCACCTTACAACTATCGGCCTTTATCTTTTTTCCATGTAAAATACCTTCAAAAATCAAGAAATAAAGCATCAATCAAGAGAACTTGCATTGTTGTTAGAAAAACAGCATACAGTTCAACTAACCTTCTCCATTAAAGTCCACAAGAAGGTTATGGGGCCTATGGCTTTGTTTAAGCAGCACCATGTTCTGCCCTGGGTACACTAGATTAATTTCATACTTCTGTTTAAAATAGTCTGTGAATGATGAAAATTTTTTAGTATTTCCCTTGAAAGGACTATGAGCAGTTTCATCTTGCAGAACCTCAAGAACAGAGTATATTTTCCCACTATGAATTGCCAAAACTATTACGTTTGTGACATCATCTTTTTTAACAGATTTGTTGGCAAAATGAATCATACTTGTGCTTTCAGAATCTGTCATGATTGAATCAACACTCTGATTTTCGGCACTTAAGACGGAAGATTTCTTCACGAAATCAATTGCGGATACACATGAATCAATCACTTTCCAACTGATCTTAAACGGATCTAGTGACTCTAGTGGCAAAAGAAAGTACATGTATGAAGAGGTCCACAATTTTTTATTGGTATTTAGTAAAAACTCTCTTGGCTCATCTGATTGTTTGGACCCGACATACAGCCTGGAAAATATTCCATTGAAGAATAACTCTTGGAAGCATTTTCCTTTTGCAACCTAGTATGACCAAAATAACAACAAAAAAATCAGTAGAAGTAAATATATAGAGTTATGGAAGAAAGGACTTGTCAACATGTGGGGCAACATAGACACGTATTGGCCCGGTGATGATCTACTATTATAAAACGAACATTAAACATAAGATAATTGTCAAAGTTTTGGTCAAACCTGTTCTGTATCGAGATGCAACTTCACACATGAAGAGACTTTACAATTTACAACTTTTGACACCAAGTATAACTTCATTTCAAGATTTGCCACATCATCATCAAGCTTTGATTCAAGCAAAAGAACAAAGCTTGAATATTTTACATCAACAACGCTACACATGAAACTGATTTTATAAGCATAAAAGTCCACGCCATCATTAAGTTTATCGCCCCAAGTTCCAGATATGGCTCGAATCGGTACTGTCCCATGTAATTCTTTCCTCTTTGTAGTTCCTATAAATTTAATTAACATAAAATAATCCACATTTCATCGGAAGGCACAAAGAATTTCATCGGAAGGCACAAAGAATTTCATCAAAAGCATTATATGTAAATTAGTGTGCCCTACCTGCACCAGAAGGTGTTTCTTTGGTCTTCTTAGAAGATTTGTTCTCTGAAGCAGATTGTGTGACATTTTCCACCTCTATTCTGTTTTGTATTGGATAAACCTGCATATTAATCACTTTTTTCATCAAAATTTTGTATTCAGGAATAACTTTGAATAAAGGGTTAAATTTGTAGAATGGCATATGCTACTACTACCTGAGAATCCAAGATGCTTTCAAGCGCGGTTATTTTTGCTCCACGGTCTCCAGCCGAAGAGATATCTAATGCAGAAATCATATTACAAAGATGCACTAATGCATATAATTGGTTAATTAGCATAAAATTTTTAAAGTGTGTGCAAAGATTAAGAGTAAAAATGGAGAAAGACACTCCAAATTCCCCATAGTCCCCATCAGTTTGAAACATTACTCAACAAGGTTTTAAAGTCTGTTTTTTAACCAAATTATAAAAAAACCGATTGATCCTAAAAGTATGCATAGTAAATGAATGCCCATAGCTTCATTCCATTGCAAAGTATGAGACAACATTTTCTTCAAATCCTCATCCCCAACCATAGAAAACTCCAACTGCGACCAATATGAAACAGAATGAGCCAGCTAGCCTAGCTTATGAGCTATATATAGGCTCATATATCAAGACCTGAGAAATTCCTCTCCATAACCATGCAATCCATAAGTTTTTGCTGCATCATCCTTCAACTTACTTAAGTCCCAACAAAATACTAAGAGATCAAACCATCTGCATGTGTGCATGCCCCCACTGCTCAACTCAACACTCCTCTACAACAAAAAAAAAAAGCTACCATGGCGCCCAATCCAACTACTTGGGATTTCTTAACATTTATCATCCATGTGTGCCCTATTAAGCTATTACTCACGTTCTCAGATTGCTTCACTAAATATGATTCTGCATTGCAACCATACTGAGTGATGCATAGTGAGATGCAAGTGTTAAGCGAACATGAATCATAATTGGACATTGTTATAATAATTTTAAAAATCTTTAAGTGCAAACTAATAAGTAGAAAAGAAGTACGAACCCTAACCTTTTTTAGTCACCTGGGATGCAGTCATGCCAAAAACCTTTGGCTTGTTAACGGATTTAAGATAAAATTCCTTCATGAAAGCGATAAAACCCTCAACTACATATTATCAATTACATATATCCAACATGTTGGAACTAGATGATTAATTATTACCTTCATTATGCATACATAGGGATGATTACCAGTTGCATAATGACACTCATCAATAATCAATAAACATATCGTTTCAAAGTCCATGAACGCACTCCTCAAGGAATCCAACAAAATTTTAGGTGTCATAACCATTATCTGTGAAATATAACAGTGCAGAAAGTAATTTATACATACAACTTTCACAAAAGATAACATTGAACGACGAAAAACATAGAATCAAACTCACTTGGTTTTTGTTGGTTTCATGTTCCCAAACTGCAGCATCCCATTCATCAACCTTCTTTCCATCAATATCACTCACTTTACTCCCATGGTAGAAATCAACCAAGAGGTCTGTGTTTTCCCTAACAACACTGCATTGCTGCAACACAAAATTTGACTTCGAATCAGAAATAAATGGAATTTCATAACAAAATCAACTCCAGTTGACATGTAAAAGTCGGTTCTGTTCTGTATCTTCAACTAAACACACTATAATAACCTCACAATACCCAATAATTATAAATAACTAATGAACAACTAATTAATAAGATCATCAATCAACCATAGTACACCTGTTCAACAAGATTACGGGACGGAGCTAAAAAGATGATCAATTTCTTCTCAGATGGTTGTTTTCTTAGAGAAATTGCAAGTTCTTTGATGATCATGACTGCTATCATTGATTTTTCAGCACCAGTGTCAAAATGTGCTATAGAATTTCGCATCATAGCCACCTTAAACACATCCAACTGATACCTAAATTCAACAATCACAAAAACAATATCAAATGAAAACAAAACTTCATCATTCATAAACATAATCAAAGAGATTTACTCTCTGGGTGTCATATTAGTTGGGGGAATCACAAGAAAAAACAAACACCAACATGAATCAGAACGTAATTCAGAAATCATTCAATAATTTTCCGTATGAACCGAAGAAAATTGAAACACTTACGATGTGGGTTGTTGGCTATCATTCATCATCGTTTCAAAATTTCTCTTCAAAGGGTTGTTTGGGCCTCCGGAACTCTCAGTCGACTGCATATTTCCGATCGATTTAGAGTCAACCCAGAAACAAATTTGTGTGTTTTATAGGGGAACACCCGATATGTGGGTGTTTTCTGTAGGATTCTGACAAATGCTGCAGAACTTTTGCACTGTTCGTCGATTGAACTCAAATCACTAGGGTTTTAGAGATCGCGTGAGAGTATTTTCAGGGTTTAGTGGAGAAAGGAATCAGATTCGCTGTACGATTCTTGTGCAATTTAGAGGGTTTTTGGGTAGGGGAAGCTTGCATGAACATTGGGATCAAAATAAGGGAACTTGGGATAAACGTATATAGGAATAATAATATGATCCAAAATAATGTTTATAAAATGAACCATCTTTATAATTGTGTATAATAGAAACTAAACCACTGTGATGTTGTGACGATTTGATAAAGACATAAAATAGTAATATGTCTAGCATGTTTTGACGTAAACATGATATAACATTGAAACGACAAAATCGTTCAAAGGGTAATAACAATTTTAAAAGTTGAAAAGTTTATCTATGAACTTCGATACATGTGTTGCTCATGACGACTGTGATGTTAGCATAGTTAAGTAATTAAAAAGAAATGTATGAACTTGTGACGGTTCAATATAGGTAAGAAAGAGAATTATGTCGAGTACGTTGTGACGTAAACATGACTTGATATAAAGTAACACTTGGCCTCTCATACCAACAATATTGTCCGCTTTGCTCACGAGGAGCTTACGGGTTTGTTTTTGGTTGCCCAGGTGAAAACTTCCTAGTAAGGTCACTCGTCGCTAGATTGCTCCCGTCTGAGCACGCTTAACTGTGTAGTTCTCCTCTCATCCACAGCCAACACGCCCAAAACGCGTTGTTGATGTTAAAGGCCAGACATTCCTTATGAACCAGGAATCTCTCTTATCCACGGCCGATGTGGGATATGTGTAGGGTGTCACAAGCACCCCTTGTTTGGTCTTATCGTCCTCGATGAGCCCGAGAAGTCACCATCCTTGGTGAGATATGCCCCACATCCCGAACGACACAAGAGTGACTCTAATACCATTATGTAACACCCGGCCTCTCATGCCAACAATATTGTCTGTTTTGCTCATGAGAAGCTCACGGGTTTGCTTTTGGTTGCCCAGGTGAAAACTTCCCAGGGAGGTCACCCATTCCTCGATTGCTCCTGCTTGAACACGCTTAACTGTGAAGTTCTCCTCTCATCCACAACCAATACGCCAAAAACGCGTTGTTGATGTTAAAGGCCATACATTTATTATGAACCAGGAATCTCTCCTGTCCACGGGGCGATGTGGGATATGTGTAGGGTGTAACAATAAAAACAAAACAAAAAAATAGCTAAAGTAAATAAAACAATTTGAAAACAGTATAGATAAAGTAGAATGAAAAAAGAATCCAATAAAAATAGTTGTTGCGAAAGAGATTTGAACCCCGGTTAGTAGTTAAAAAACCTAGAGAGTTAACCACTCCGACCATCAAACAACCTTGTTAAAGTGTTTTGAAAACAAACTATTAACAAAGAACAAAGTTGGTGGCTCTCATAATTGGTCCATATGATTTGCTTATATTGCATATTTGTCTTAACTTATAAGAAAGTACAGTTTGGTTCTAACTGTTTGTCGAACCGTAATACGATTGATCCTTGAAGTGGATGGACGTTAGTTTCGGGGTTAGGTTTTTTAGAATGACCACTCTACCCCGGTTATATTATTATTGTTGTTGTTAGTTTATTATTGTAACACCCTCAAGATCGTAGGAGCCTTCACCATACCGAACCGTTGTAGCCATCGCTAAACCACCGTCACCGCCATATCATAGGACCACCAATCACCCCGATCATTTAAGATTTTATAATGGTTTAGAAATTCTGTATCATTCTAATGCTTTTATTGATAAAATCCTTAGCCAATGGAGCAACAAATTGTTTCGGGTAAAAATCTACTAAGGATTTTGTATCCAAATCGGCAAGTGAAGTAGCGTGTTTGATCAAATGTAATGAACAAAAATTGAAGTAAAATGACAATGAACACAATGATTTATACGAGAGCCCTTGGTACCCGGGTCACCACCAGCATAAAAATCCTTAGTTGGTGAAAACTATCACCAATAATATATTAACTAGACATGTGGGGCCTCATGGTAACTTTTCTCGTTTTTACCCTGTGGACCGCAAAGGGATATCCTGCGGATCGCAGGTGCCCTCAAAACTCATGATCAACACCTATTGCAGCATCAAAATTTTCTACGATTCAGTCATGATCAACACGTATTGCATTTCAACTTTTGAAGTCCAATTTACCATTTTGTAGGTTCAACATAAACATGCATTTTACCTATAAAACTAACATTATCTTCCCTCTAAACTACTAAATACAGGTTCAAAAGGAAACAACAAAACAACAAAACACTTATAATGTTTAAATGATCCAAAGTTTTTCATCAATTTGAGTACAAACTTTAGTGATTTTGACCTTGAAAGTCACATGTGCCACTTTGGGGTAGGGAATACAATGCTTGACCTATTTGAATAAAACACAAGCATGCTACACACTTGTAATTTACCACCAACTTTCTTGTTCTAATTTTCGTTTGCATTTTCAATCTTCCCAAAATGTAGAGAAACATTTATAGAGACCCAAACTGCATATAAATTGTTTGCACGGATCCTTGATTTAGGCCTAGTCTCGTTAGACCACCAACATGTATCGCTTGCCCTTGCTGCAATATACCAACATCTTGCATTAGGTTTAAGACATAACCTGTTTCTACATCAAACCTCCTAGTGCTATCCAACTTCAGTGTAAATCTAAAAAATGTGTAGAGAATTATAAAGAGGTTGAAGCAGCCAAAGTCCTTCAGAGAACGTCTTCAGCTGTTTTCAGACTGTCTTCAGCTGTTGTCTTTAGCTGTTTTCAGACTTAGTCTTCAGCTGTTGTCTTCAGCTGTTGTCTTCAGCTGTTGTCTTCAGACTTTGTCTTCAGCTGTTGTCTTCAGACTTTGTCTTCAGTTGTTGTATTCAGCTGTTGTCTTCAGACTTAGTCTTCAGCTGTTGTCTTCAGACTTAGTCTTCAGCTGTT
>BJCM01084645.1:0-12127 GCA_018326385.1 Flaveria bidentis
CTAAATTATGATCCAAATATAAAAAAAAATACTTTTGAAAAGGCAAATAGTGAACAATGACCATAACAAATGGACTGTTTTAGAAATGTATGGTGGGAGAAGTTGACCGTTAATGGAGAAAAACAAAGCAGTCTACTAGGACCAAAAACCCTTATAAAATATGGATCTAGTCAAGCCACATGACACCAAATGTCAAAATCCCCGAACCCTACATGAAACTTCACCATCGGACCTGCTTGCATTATTGGCCACAAGTATCATTCGTACTTGCGCGTCTACATATCTTATCGTGTAGACATGATGAAATCCGTATACGAATACATGACATGTCATAACTGATGCATTCGGGATGTGTATGTGTTTTAAGTAATTAAATATATGTTTTTGTTATTTGATTACCATAGAATGCGATTACGTTGGGCGATTGTGAATTGCAGGAGCAGAGTACGAGAGAAAGAAGAAAAAGAAGAATTGTTCAAGAGAGGACGTAAGTTACGTCCCTATGGACGTAGCTTACGTCGATTTCAAAAGAAAGGAAAAAGAGGACGTAATAACTTCATATGATAATTTGAAATAAATTTTGTTTTGGTAGATACGTTTGAATCAAAAGATGTATCCTTGTGAAGCAAGTTTGACAATGTAAAAGCGATAATTAATGATTTAATGGCATTGAATTAATTGTGATTGAATTTGTTACATGCAAGGCGTGTTTTCAGACCATATTTGATGAATTAACAATGGGAGTCACTTTCGCTAATGAGTTTCCGATGAATCTACCGGTCACTCCGTTGATAAAGTAGATTTTTTTTGTTAAAACTTTTAAACATTATAATAAAGTATCAATCACATTCATTTTTTTATTTTTCAAAATTTTTAAAGTATAGTTTAGTTTCTTTTTTTTTTCTAAATTTCAGTTCTACTGTTCTATATGCATACTAATAAATTGTTGTAACACATTTATTATTATTTATTTTTCTATAATTTTTTTCATGAACATAGATATATCTTGTTTAGTACATATTGATATTATGACATTAAAAATTAAAACATATTATGTTGAGCACAATATAGGATGGCATAAAACTTATAGTTAATCACATAAACAGTCTATTTGGTTTAATCTTAGTCACACATTTGGAGTTGGTTTAAAAAAATATTTTGTGTTGTATTGTTTTCATGTTCTAAAATATTTGAGAGTGGGGCTTAAAACAACTAACAAGTCCCTGCTAGCAACTTTAAGGTCATAGGTTTTAGTTGTGAGAAACAGTCTTTTACACAAAAGTGTATAGTAAGGCTGCGTATGTCAAATCATAAAATGATCTGATCCCTCCCTATATCTTGCGTGTAAAATGTGTCATCAAAACGTCACATTATATCCTTCACCCTAGCCCTACTCCCAATCCTAGGTACATTGGTTGTGTCTAGATGTCACTTATCATATAGGAAATCATTTCTATGGAAACTCTCATTAATAAACCCTTCAAGTTTTATCCCTCCTTCAACGTGGGACAAACTTAATTTTCTTAATTTAAAAGTTTCAACCACACAATTTTGAGTGTCGATATATAATTCATCAGAGCTTTTTGTTGGACACAGCTTGGTTCGTTGCGATCTTCTCATATAGTATACACAAACTAAACGATCAATAATTATATTAATGATAAAAATGCAAATAATTATTAGTGCTCAAAGTGAGTGAAAAATACATTTTTATAAAAATTCCAAAAACAAGTTTCCCCGATTACAACACTTAAAGATCAAACATGTTTGAGGATTACTTGAACTTGCAACCATTAGTGAAACAAATTTGATGTAGCTTGAATATTTCGACTGCACAGGGTGATAGATTTGACCAACAGGGGGTCGCTAGTAACTGTTGTGTATGGTGCGACCGTGCAACGACGAACGAGGGGTGGTCGAGGGTGAGAGTGTGATGGTGAAAAAAGGGGTGATTTTGATCGCAAGGCGTTTTGAGATCGATTTGAGGTGTTAGGTCAGTAGATAAAATGGGTTTGAAGATAAAAGTAGATATAAATAAAAGTTGTAACTTACAAGAAGACATTCCACGTTAAAATTAGTTACAAAAGAAAATTAAATAATATGTTAAATGAAGAATAGATTTTTAATGAAAACAACAAAGTTTAGTTTAAAGGACAAAATTTAGTAGCGAAATTCATCACGTGACGAAGAGGAAACTACATATGAACACTTTAAATAAATATAACAAATAGTTTTTTTTTCTTTTGTTGTATTTAATTCATTACGCCAAGTGTTTTATAATCAACGACTTTTTAAAGCTTTAGTGACGTCATGTACTTTTTTGGACTCCGCTCCAAAGTAGTCTGAACATTGTATTATATTCAAATAAATTTTTTCCTAAATAAATATATAAATAATAATTTACAACATGCGGTTTTAAGCACCGGTTCAATGCGAAAATGGTTTTAAGCACCGAAATGGACCGGATTAGAGTCTGGTTTCCGATTCAACCAGTTCGACTGGCCGGTCTGATCTGATTTTCAAAACAATAGATATGGTGACCCTGAACCCCTTTAGTTCTGTTTATTAATATAATAGTATAGATAAATAAGTTAAGCAATTGAAAAAAGAAGAAAAATCTTGTCCTATGAACACGAATTTAGTACATTTGTTCTATAAATTGTTTGAGTCAATACATTAGTCATATGAACTAAAATCATATTTTAACAAGCTATTACGAGAAACAAATATTCTAATCGAAATATTTTAAGTTATTAAAACAAATATTGACAGCGTATAACGTATTATAGCACAAATATTAATACAATACACAATTTGCATTTGACATAATTTATGATATAAATTTTCAATAATTTTATGAAAAAATGTAACATTATATTTATACACAATTATAAAGGTCGGTGACATTTTACACCGAGCAGAAACTTCCCTCTAAATTGACCTTTTTTACATCCAATTTTTTTTTAAAATGTTATTTTAACTACTTTTGAGTTTATAAAGGCCCGGGTTTAAGATAATTTTTTACATCCTTATTTTAATCTTATTTACTTGTCGATCTAAATTCAAGTTTATATATGTTTTGCCATAAATTTTTTTCAGACACGAACTGGGTCATATATGAAACGTTTTCATGAGCAATTCTTATGTACGCTTTGAGTTATATACTTTCCGATGTATATTTATTTAAAAAAAAGTAAGGTCAAATATGATATGTGTTTCGCTCAATGATATAAATTTGGGCAACTCTATGTATCGACAAAAATGTAATCCAAAAATGAGTCGGCACAAATGTTGTTTATAATTTATCACGTCGCGTACGTCGTCATCGCAACCAACGTGTATGTATACTAGTTTTTTTCTTTAGATAGAAAAAATGTTATATCAATTTGTACTTGTTCTGCTAACTTTCTAAAGCGGTGGGCAACCAAATCTCCAACTTGCAAAATTATTTTCGTTCAATGATATTGACTCAAAAGTCAAAACCCCAAAGGGGACCATGTTAAACACTTCAAAATTTTTATTATAGCACTTGGTTTACTTTTTATTTCCTTAAGTAGTGTTAGTTTTAGTAATCTATATGATAATAGTGGAGTTATTTTGCTCTATCTCTTATTGCAATTATGATCGTTTTTTCCTCAAATAAAGAGTAGTGAATTATATTTAACAGCTTGTTAGGAGGTTGTCAATACATTTGTATTTCTTTTGCAATGCATTTGAGAGATTATGAAAATATGATAGTTTTGAACATTGGTTTCTAGAACTATAGTTAGTTTTCAAAACAAAGTATTAGCACTCTCTTAAAGTCTTCAAGGTTGAAGTTAAATAGATAACAGTTAACTAAAAATAATTCATTTCTCAAATTTTCTTCAAAATTTATTGAAGATTCTAAAACCTCAATTTATAAGGTCTATAGTTTGAATTAGGCAAGATAATCTCTTTAAAGTATTTAAAATGACTATTAAATTGAGATATTTCGATTGCACCCTTGAAAATTCAATTGAAAATTCAATTGAAAATTTTAAACAGAAATATGAAAAAGTTTGCATAAAATTTTCACTAGTTATGTAAAGAGTTATAAGTTATAACTCAATCCAAACTTAACCAATTATGTTTATATCAAATATATTATGTAGGTTTATTTCATTAAACAATTACTTAATTAGAAGCTCATTTTATAAAAAACAAAATATCCAAATTTCCATTGGTCATGGTCTATTGTTAGTTTGTTTTAATTGTTTTATATGATAAATTAACTCAATTGAGCAGCTAGCATAAAAAATAAAAATAAAAATCGAGCCATTCACAAGTGGAACAAAAGAATTTTGCGACTTACGGGGCGGCACGTCCTTTGTGCGACTATCGATTTTGTTAGTAGTTTGTGGAATTGTTGTTTCACGAGTTATCGGTTAGCTATTAAGGTATGTCATTATAATATACTATGATTTTATTATGTTTATTGGTAAAGTGTTTATTTTTGTTTAAACAAACTAGTTTATATAATTCAATGTAGTAGGGCACATGAGCAAATTTTTGGCTCATCCGGGATACTAAAATCCTAGGAACTAGCGTTGACTAGAGGCGTTGATTCGTAGGGCCATTTGACAAACAAAGTGGTCGCTATCAATCTATGAGCTCACTTATGATCAGGGTTTCCTTCCATCCATGTAGTTGGGGGTAAAAGAAAGATCGATTTTTAAAGATCCTCCTCTTTTTCTCAAATGTAAGGAGATGAGATAGAATCAAACCGCGTTTAGTGTATGTCTTTCGGGATATTCCTTAATGTTCTGACTATTTATGGAACGTGAGAAGCAAATGATTAACAATAATCATCTGCTATCAAAAGAAATTGAAGAGCTACTTAGGAATCCTACAAGATGAACAAGTATGGAGGTTAATTTAGTATGTTGTTTGGATAGTTAAGAAGTTGGCATATAACATGACGGACCATATATACCAGTTGCTAATACTCGAGCGTACTTTCTGGATACACTCATTACACAAGGTTATTTACTCCTTTTTTGATGTATTTTGGAGTGTGATATTTGGTAAATACAAGTGATTTTACCGAAAAACAATATGGTGGTTATGTTCTTAAATCAAGGTGTTACCACCACATAAGTCAACTTAAAATCACCATAATCTTGATGAGCAACTTGTTGCTCATTGTCTGTGGATCGCATTTTGCAATCGAACATGATGGAAGGAAACATAACAAAACAAAACAAAACAAGTTCTCAACTTCGAGAGTGTCTTCTCTCTGGTTCATATAACTACCGTAGACATGGCCAAAACGCCAATAGAAAAACAGAAAAAGTAAAAAGTTACCAAACATAAAGTTCCATCACCGCCTCACGGATGCATTGGTGCATAGGTTAAGGATGTCTGTTCATTTGGTTGGAAGAGTTCGAGCCACTCGAGGCCTCACAGGTGTCTTGGAAGGACTCACCCTAAAAGAGTTAAAAAAATGTGTTTTTTTAATCAACTTCCTGCTTATCAAGATTTGATCAAAAATAAAGATGGAAATTTACCTGATTGGCTGGGTTCCGAGAGTCTGGCCACAGCAATCCAGTGCCACAATCGCGCTTTCAGCCTGCAAATTGTACACAATATTAGGAAAACCCAAAACAAACATCATCAAGAAATGCCTAGTGATACACATCAAGAATTGTGATATGGTTTTATATTTTATAATCATTGTTATGGTAGTGAAATGAATACAACACATCAATTAAGAATGAAAACAAATTTTTTTTGTTGATATATGGTCCAAGGGCCAAATGAGCGGGCAAACATGGTTCAGGTTGAAATGGGTCATTTTTTACTACTGATCGAAGCAGGTCAGGATGTTTTAAACATTCTTTTTAAATAGTAATGTGTCAATTATGATTGAACAATAGTGTTACAATGATAATTTAATTCTACTACTAAAAAAAGTAAGTGGGTTGTATCACCGCAGGGGAGGCAATATGGGTGGGCGGGTCATGACTCATTTTCGGTATTGGTGAAAACAGGGTGCGTTTAAGTTGGGCTGGCCGCAGATGTTTTGATTCATTTTTCTTAATTTGTAAAAAGAGAATTTGTTATGCATGATTGCATATTACAAAAAGTACAATTACAACAAAAAGGTTTAAACTTTTTCAATAAGCAATTTAGTAGGATTTATGGTTTAGAATACGCTTCAGATGAATTTCAGCCATTTGACGTGTTTCCTCTTTAGTAAAAACTTTTAGCTTAACCCACTTGACCTGTTAGAGATAACACATTACCAATCGGCCTATTTTTAAGTTAACGGGTCAAAATGCCATCTATAGTAATACCTATCAACTTGTTTAACATGTTCTGATGTTCAATCCATTTGTTCATATCTCCAATTAGCTAATTTTTATTTGATCTTATTAGTTATTACAGATAACCCACAACCCGAAATCAACCCATTCATAAGTAAATGGGTCAGAATTGCCACCTATATGCACCCAATTATTCTAAGTTTCAAAGGCTCAAAACATTATGATTAAATACCCAGATTATCTTTAAGTAGTTTATAATATTGAAAAAAAAAATTAAAACTTACCATCACAAATTCAACAAAAGCAATACGCGTTGAATGAACATGGTCCCCCAACAGCCTGATGCGAGAAACCTTCGTAACAAGTTCGACATATTTATTAACTTTTAAATAAAAAATCTCACACAAATAAAAAGTAAATTATTTAACACCGTCCCAACCTCGCCGCATCTTGTTTCAAAAAAGTTCTTGACCTCAGCTTGAGAAACCTGCAATACAACATTTCTTATGATTTTAATATTATTTATTTGCAGAAAAAGACATATTTATCAATTCTTTAAGCAAGGAAACCTCATTTAATATACAAATGGAAAGCATGCAAAAAAGCTTTAACCTTTTTGTCAATATTTGTACAGTAGACTGTCCTTGCACACATCTCCTTCTCATCCTCTGACTGCATTTGACACCATCAAGAAGCAAATAAATAATTATAAACAGATAATGACATCTTTTTAAAATGCATTGTATATATAATTAGTGTGATTTATACCCTAGGAAGAAATGTGGGATTCACAGGAAGAATTGCAGTTTTTGAAGGCAAAACTTTAACTTGAGAGAACCCCAACATTATACCACAAAGATTAAGAGCTGCTCTTGCAGAATCTGCCACCATTCATGAAATCATGTTAACTTTTCAAAATTCACATGTTCCAGATACCTCAAATATTGTTTTTCCATACATAAAAAAGTTACAGACTTTGGTATGATTTCTAGTTTTCTATAATGTGTAATTATCTTATTTTCGGCAAGTCAACATGGTTAAAAGTAACTAGCTCGTAATCATTTAGAGCGGTTACTTGGTCGTATAGTCTTGAATCGAATTTTAAAGTTGGTTACCATAAACAAAAATACATTTTTTTAACTTTTTAAAAGTTGGTTACATTTTTTATTGCAATTAGCTGTATAAAAAATACAAGGTTTAAAGCTAAAGTGTCTAACATACTCTCATCAGCAAACTCCACGAATGCGAAGCGGAGACGTGAATGTGGATCACCACACACTCTACAGTCCAGAACCTTAATAACAATGAAATATAAGAACACGGATGATAGATTTAACATAAAGTTAAAAAAACAGCTCGAATTAAATTTAAGAAATTACTTGTCCATATGCGCTAAACAGAGCAGCAAGTCGCTCTTCAGTGACCTTACAAAAGTTCAAAATTAATCACATCAACAAAACTGGATCAAATGATTTAACAACTAAAAGATATAAAAAGGGAATTCTTACTCACATTATGATCAATGTCGGAGACATAAACTGTTCTCTTAATGCTATCTTCTCTTTGAGCTCTGAAAGCTCTCCCATTCAACCATCTTCTTCCCTGACTGTAGTTATTTCTCCTCTGCCATAACAACATCATTAATTTAAAAAAAAAAATTAGAAACTAGAACTACGAAGTTTGATCAATGTTCATACTATGAACATTGATCAAGATTATGATATAAGTTTTGAATTAAATGTTTGGCAACATGGAAACACAATGTTAATTGCCCTTCATAATCAGATCAGATATCCATCATTACAATACCTCCATCCCTAAAAACATATCAAAAACCCCTAAAATTAATCTGTTTTTACTGTGTGCTTAAAATGCACTTGCTTTCTAAATGTCTTGCGCCTGGGCCCAAGGCTCGCCCTTTGCGCCTCGGTAGACTAATGACGACTTGTAAAGCATCACATTAGATCTGATCAATCCAAAATCCAGAACATTTAAGAACATAAAACCTTAAAAAATATAAAGATCAACAGGATCATGACTATGATTAAAGAAAATTATCAAACACCCATCACAAATTGAGGTAAAAATTTCATCATCTCACATCGAAAACCAAAATTTCTAGGGTTAATTCAACAAAATTCAGTCAAAATCAACAGTAGAACAACATACCCTACGATTAGAAGGGTACCCTTCAATCGAATCCACAGGAGAATTGACATAAAACGCAGGAGCAAAGTAATTGAGCTTATCAACATTGCGAGCAATCGGAGAATACGAAGAGGGGAAGAACTCTTTAGCCATGGGATTCAGCTTCAAATTCGACAAAATATCAACAATACCTTGCATTTCCATTTCTGAATTTGAATCAGATTCACACCCTTTTTTCGATTCAACGTTATTCACCACAGAACCATTGTCATCAAGATTTGCAAAATTGGTATTCTCACTCTCGTTGGTGACATCAACTTTCGTTGATTTTGGTGATGATTGATGAACAGCATTAGTAGAATCAGCCACCGTTGTCGCCACCGGTGCCGGTGAAGATTCGCCGGAGGTTTCAAGACCAGCAGCCATTCAACCCAAAACCCCAAAACCTCAAAAACCCAGAGATACAAAATATCGAAATTCAATCAAGAAACTTGAAGAATGAGATCAAAACGTTCAACACTCAGAAACCCATGAAGATTATAGGTGAAAATGTATGAACAAGGGGGAAAAGATTGAATCTTGAAGCAAAAAAACGGAAAAGATGAATAATTAAGAGGAAAATTAATTGCTGAAAAACGAAGCAACCCCAATGACTCTTTTAACTTTAGATATCGGCGATCAATTGGGGTTTAATTATCTCAAAAAAGTGGATTCTCTCTTTATACAGACACACAGAAAGCCTATTAACAGAGACCCATTTGATCACAAACAAATTTGATATAGGGAAAATGTCAAAATTGTTGAAAATTGAATTGCAGGTGTAGAGTTTATGAGCAATTTGATCAGAAGAAGAAGATGATGATGATGGGTTTGTGTGGGGTAAAAGAGGTGGGTTGAATGTGTATGAAACAGTGAAGGGGGATGACAAAAATATGCAAAAGACTTGAATGAGTGAGAGATGAAATTGAAGGTGCATTAAAAGTGAACAACTTTAGAATTGGGAAAGGCAGCCCTATTTTGGTGCTATATGAAACAATCAATATGTCATTCATAACTGCCTCTCTTTTCTTAAACTTAAATTCAACCTTTTTTTTAACTTAAATTTAATATCTTTTCTAACTTAAATTTATAGGTTTCTCTCGCCTATAATAACCTATAATAAGTTTTCGTTTCAAAGTGAATTAAAATGATTGGTTAATGGTCTGTCAGTCATTTAATTTTCAGTTAAAATAAGGGTTCTAATAAATAGACATCCCCAAATTTAAATCGACACTCACTTATACGTCGCGTATGGATACATACGCGGCGTATAGGTGTCCCTCATAAATGTCAAGAATTTCACGTCACATCAGTGAGCCTATACGCCGCGTATGGACCCATACGCGGCGTATAGACTTTTCAGAAGACAAAACTTGCGAAGTCAAATAAGTCATTCAGCGGGTCTATACGCCGCGTATGGGCCCATACGTGGCGTATAGGCCTGGGTCGTATGGGTGTGGGACGCATCTCCAACGACACCTATGCACCCATACTACACGTATTGTTCGTTGATTTCTCTACATTCACTAGTTTAGGTATATATTATTGTTCTTATACCTTTGTTATGTTAATCGTACGCTAATTTAAACGTTAAACTGATGTTTTATGCGGTAAAAACATAGATCTGTAAACTGTTTTAGGAACTATACGCGGCGTATAGAGCTATACGCAGCGTATAGTTCATAGGTTGAAGAAAACCCATACGTGGCGTATAGGGCTATACGCGGCGTATAGGACCCATACGACACACACAAGACCCATACGTGGGTCCCTATACGCGGCGTATAGGTCCCATACGACACACACAAAACCCATACGAACCAATATGTGAGTATGACATAAAAAGGATGTAATCTTATTGATAAAATTACTAGTTTTGATGTTAACTTTGTTATTAAACATATAGTGCATAATAACTCATACATTTTGATAAAATATTAAATTAACTTCTATTACCTAAACAACCAATTTGTGAGTATGACATGAAAAGGATGTAATCTTATTAATGTGATTAAGCTTCGAAGGTATTATTAATGTTTATAATGATCTCAAAAAATCAAAAATTATTATGTGAGTTGTGAGATAGGACGTGTTTTTAACCATGTGATTTACTGTGTTTTTTTGGTGAGCTGACTAATATAACTGATATTATACACATCAAATTTCACATGTTTAATAAATGGATTAAAATAAACATGATCCATTGAATAGATAAGTGGTGTTTAAGATGATGAGTTTTTAAAGGCTTCCTATAAACATTTTATAAAAGTTACTTTATAAAATGTTTTCATTTTAAAGGTTGATAATCTTTTTTATATTTTTGTTTCTAATTTTTCCTATCTAGGAATAAGAAAATTTTACTTTATAACTTTTCATTTTATTCATTAGTCCACTACTCATTCCGCATATATGTTAGCCGGTCCTTTTCGTCTGATTATTCTAACATGCGGCTAAATATATTAATCCAACTTTATATGTCTTGAAAAAGCACTTACAAAAACACTAAGAGAAAACGCATTTGAGTTAGGGTCAATTTTTAATAAGTCAATGGACATTATCCTATCCACAAATGAATATCAAATGATCAACCTTGAACACAACATAATTTTAAGTATTTGTAGACTACAGATGATGTTTTAGACACGAGTGAATACATGAGTTTTATTCGAGTTGACCTATCCAACGCATCAAACCTCCAGCCTGAAATCCTTTAGCATGTCAAATCGGTATAACTGACATTTTTAATAAAAACATGTATCCATCTCTATATGTTTGTCTATGCCTCCTCCCCTCTCTTTTTTCTTCCAATAGCTGATATAACAAGAAAAAATCAAAACAAAATAACCAAACTAACTGATAGACCAATGGTTTGATCTTTTTTTATTTCTTCTATAAATGACTTACGATTCAGTTGAGGTTATGCAAACAAACAAATAGAATTGGTTATGGTTATATGTATATATAAGTTAGTTAACATAACCACATCAACCTTAAAACCAATCTTTATCAAATTCTAATCACCAAAACATAGGTTTTTAGTTTGTCTTCAGGGCTATTTGGCAGCTTTTTAATGGTTCAGATGTCTAATTGGTTCAACATTTTATGTTTCAGACTGTTTGTTTTGCGAGCAAATGTCCGAATGGTTCAGACATTTGCCTCTGAATGGTTAAACATTATACTAATGCTTAATAGTTAAGAGGTCTAATGTTGAATGATTAAGACCTCTTATCTGAATTGGACAGACATGTGCATTTAAATAGTTGAACGATATAATAACTCTTAATGGTTCAGACCTCTTAATAGTTCAGGCCTCTTAATGGTTCAGACCTCTTATTAGTTTAGCACTTAATGGTTTAGACATTTTATTGGTTCAGCACTTAATCATTAAGAAGTTATTGAATCCCGGGGTGGATTACCCTTTTTCATAATCATCTTCTAATCAATTTTCATTAATTGTAATTTGTTTTCTTAATTAAGTTCTTAATCATTCCAAGATCTGATTTTTTACAGCCAAGAGGCAATAGTTTAAGCAATTTGATAATTTAGTTAATCGTTTCTTATAAATCAATTCACAATACACCGACCACTAATTCCATGAGGTTCGACAACCCTACTTACCCTAACTAGTTTAGGTGAATAGGAACACACATTTT
>BJCM01084646.1:0-12840 GCA_018326385.1 Flaveria bidentis
ACCACTTATCTTTTCTCTTTCATTCCGGATCAATGCCATATGCTATACCCCGAACATTGTGCACGAAGTTGGTTACTCGGTCGGAGGTCTTTCATAGACCTCGAATATTGTGCACAAAGCTGAATCCAGTACCTAGGGCAAGCGGCAAGGATCCCATACATATGGTCAATCACAAGGATTGGACCCCAGTGTGCATCCTTCTGGGGTAGCTAACACGCACCCAGTTGAGCTAACACCCTTCATTGGGTGTGAACCTCCATACATTTTGCTTGCAAGCCTTTCTTACTTTCATTCATTCATTAATGCATGCATTCTTTTATTACATTTCTTTTCTCATTATCTTTCACTTTACGTTACATAATACTTTTCATTTCATTCATTAACATTCAACGTAAAGTCACGAGAAAATAATCATACATAATAAGGAACATTAACATGAACATACAAACATTACCATACAAGGCACCATAATACATACATAACATATATCATACATACCATCATGCATGCCCATCACATCATCTATGACTCTCAAAAGTCAACTTACATATCCCCCGGGAACCTTCCAAGTCAAAGCCTACATTACACTTTTTCCCAAAAGTCAGAAAAATAAACTAAGTCTTTAGGCGCATGAGCACTATGCGGGCGCATGGTCTTTCAAGCGCATGGGAAACACTTAAGCGCATGGGCAACTTCCAGGCGCATGGCCACTATTGGGGCACATAGCTAACACTTAAACGCATGGACAACTTCCAGGCGCATGGGCACTATTGGGGCGTATGAACCCTCAGTCGCATGACCTTAAGTCGCATGGGGAAATTTTCAGGCGCATGAGCCCTATTTCGGCGCATGAGGCTTCGGGCGTACGAGGACACTTAGGCAATTTCTATATATAGGCGCATGAGCCCTATTTAGGCGCATGAGCCCTATTTAGGCGCATGAGCAGTCTCATTCATACCTAAACATCAAATTTCAGTCCCCAAAGATTCTCTAACATGTTCTAAGCTTATATCTTACATCCTAAGCCTTAGAAACACGTTCAGCAAACATAACTTGCCCAAATTCAAACCCCACCCGAATCGTACACAAACACATACATACGGGTGCAACACCCAACTTTACTAAAACATTTTCACATGCATTTTCAGCCCCAAAATTTGTTAAAACATGTAAAAAGGGGGTTTTAGAACACACCTTAGCATCCTCTTTGAGTAAGACTTCCTTCAAACCTGTTTGCTACAAGTTTCACCTAGAAACCCACTGAAAACACACACTCAACCGAACACATAGCATACATAAGCACACACCCGAGGATAAAAACGGTTATAAACATCATAAACATACGAATTCTTACCTTGAATTGGACTCCTGCACTTGTTCCTCTTCAAAATATCCGAGTTCAGCCTCCTTTCTCTCTCTTCCAAAACCCGAAAGTGTTGATGTGAATAGGAAACATGGCGGCCATGTTACTTTATTCACCAACTTTTTAAAGATTTTTTTGTCCTTTTGACACCTTTAGTCCCTCTACTTGGGCTTTATTTTCTTTCTTTCTTTTCCTTGTTTTATTCTTTCTTTCTTTTCCTTGTTTTATTCTTTTTTTCTTTGACTTTTAAAATAACCGGGTGTTACACCTCCCTGATGTCATACGTTGCAACATAAGGACTATTTTGTAGAAGATTTAGCTGAGTTAGTGTCTACTTATCTTTTAAGAACATCTCATTTTAAGTACTCCATACACCAACTTCAAGGTGTTTTTGAGGTCTTCACTTATTTGTTGAACTTTTTTTGGTGTTGGAGATGAAGTTTGAGGCACTTTTATTATAATAGTTTCATGGGTGGAAGATGATCTTGATGGTACCCCAAGAATAGATTTCATTTTTCTGGTATTGTTTTGTGCTTTTAAAATTGAATCGGTAATGCTGAAGTCATTTACTCAATTACTTATAGATACGTTTTTGATATTGTGTGTGATTTCTGCAGCGTTTAATATAAGATATGGATTTTGCCACCATGACATTTTAAAGTAAACCCAGTCACTTTTTCTAATACATCTAATCGTAAGCTTTATGTATGCAAACGTGAATTAAATAGGTGTGGATATGTGTATTGGAACATTAGTTTAAGTGCGAAAGTGTATTTGAAGTTTTATGTTATTTTTGTGGTTTAAATGTGTGTTGTTTTGTAACATGCGTGTAAACTATTAAGGATGACGGATGCTAAGATTTCTGTGTTGTAATTTGATAATTTTCTTCCTTGTATTGTACTTCGTCTCATTCTAGATGTTATTAGAACTAGTTTGTTTAGTTACATATCTTTACAGAGTGTTTTCCTCATTTAGGATTCATACACATACACTATCACACTGCCATTTTCATACCAACTACATCAAATTGAATTTAGTGAGTCTAAGATTATAAAATACTAAACCTCCCGAGTAATGTATACACATTTCACACCCGCTTCTGTACTAGTAACAGATAACACATGTAGATATTCTTTTTACATTTGGAAACACTATATTTCACCCCTGAATATCATATCTAAACAACTCAAAGTTATTGTTAAACGTAATATTTAAAAACTATGAATACTCGTTTGAAAGGAAAAACCTTTTGAATTTCATGAGTTCTTTTTCTAATTTTTAAAAAATATTTGGTACAACATACAAAATTCTAAATGAATAGTGGACTTTGAATTCACAAAAAATAAGGCACAAAAAATTAAGTACTTTTGTCATTATATCATTAAATCAACTAAATGAAAAAAGTTATTGGTTTGTGTTCGCTTATCTATTAAACAGACAAACCTCAAAGAACATTCTGTTGAACGATTCTAAAATTATTCACTGAGCGTTTAGTTCGTTCGCCCTAAGGATAACATCTAGCTATTCATAATTTTTTTTTTAAAAATCAGTGAGTAACGATTAAGCATTGAATAACACAATTTGAAAGTACAAATTAAGAATAACGAGTTGCTAATTATACGTTGGGGGTTTTTAACTGCAACATAAATCAAATGCGTTTTATAATCTTTCATAATATTATTTAAAAAATAAAAGATTTTTCAACTTTGTATCCACGTATTCGGACTAAGCATTAGTGGTTACACTGTTGTGCTGTGGGACCAATATCAATTCTTAGATTTTTTAAGATATATACATCATAACCTGCATCTTGTATAATTTAAATTCACGTCCTTTTTGTTGTGAAATGCATTGCTTAACCATCAGGATGTACCCTTTGGCTTTTAATAGACTAATACTCGACTGGTTTAAACTTAGTTACTAGAAAATTAATTATTTCATTATAGCCATTGCCTTACTATTATTTAGAGCAACATTCTAGTTTCAACCCTTGAATCTCAAGTTCCAAATTTGTATCACTTTATTTTTTAACAACAATTTTTTTATTAAGCAAGACCACTAGCAAGATGCTAGGATCAATTTTCAAAAAACAATACAACACTATAAGGTCCCGCTCCCGGAACGCTCACAGTTAGATAATCATCGCATATAAAATATAAAACATATAATACATTTACTAAAACATTGCAGCGGAATACTTAATAAATCATTTCATATATAGATAATTGTTTTTGCAAAATAATACAACATTTGTTAACCGTTACAAAATATCATTGTTTGCATTACATCACAAAAACATATTTGTTATATAAAATAGATGCCATCCAAAATTTTCCAAGTAACTACCCCGTGCCATCCTCAACAACAATCACCTGTCAACTTGAAAATACATAAACATCAGCAACCCTAAGTGATATCTAGTTTTATAAAATATATACAATACTTTACTTTTGCTTAAAACCGTTTTTTACTTTCATATGCGATCATGCATCATAAGTACAAGTAGATGATATTATTATTATCTTTCCTTGTCATTCATTAACATTCATTCATCATTCAATGTACGTCATCGTTATTTTTTGTTCTCATTCATTGTCTTCTTACTGTACATTTTTTACATACATCATTATCTTTCACTTTTCATCCGGACCAATGCCATGTGTTATACCCCAAACATTATGCACGAAGATGGTTACTGAGCCTGAAGTCTATAAGTAGACCCCGAACATTGTGCATAAAGCTGACTCCAATACCTGGGGCAAGCGACAAGGGTCCCGTACATATGGTCAATCACAAGGATTAGACCCTAGTGTGCATCCTTCTGGGATAGCTAACCCACACACAGTTGAGCTAACACCCTTCATTGGGTGTGAACCTCCTTACATTGCTTTCAAGACTTTTCATACATTCAATCATTCTTATGTTCCACTTTCATCATCACTAATTTCTGCTTTCATTACATAATACTTTACGTTCATTGATAATAACATACCACTCAAAGCCATGAAAATATACATAATAAGGTACATAAAGAAACATAACATATACATACATAACATCATCACCCATCATCATACAATATCATGTAATCATCATATGTCACCCTCGGGAACATCCCAAGTCAAAGACTAAAACTTCTTTTTTCCGAAAATTTGAGAAATAATTCTAAGGCTTTAGGCACATGGACACTATGCCGGCACATGGCCACTATGTAGGCGCATGGCCTTCCAGGCGCATGAGAACACTTAGGCTTACGGGAAACTTTTAGGCGCATGAGCACTATACGAGCGTGTTGGTCCAAATGATCGAATCACAATACAATTGATTGAGAGAATAATTCATTATCAATACCAAACACATAATAAAAGCAATTGATGATGAAGAAAAGACCAAAAGTATTCAAAAGTAGAAAAAATCCAATACAAACAATATAATAAAAACTCAATAATATTTCAGTGAAATTCCAACTTACAAATACACTTGCAACAAGGATCAGACCAATTAGGGTTTTTCAAGGTTGTCTACAATGAAAGAAATAAATTCTATATATCGAGTTGATAGTTTTGCTGACAGTTTCTCTGTCAGCGAAATTGTCATGGCAAACCTCAGTTTCGCTCGACTGAGAAACACAGTTTTGCCGTGAGCGAAACTATAGTTTCGCTCATAGTTTCGCTGGGCAGCAAAACTCAAACAACTAACAAACTTACAAAAGTAATCTAACATTTAACCTATTATAAATAAACATAAAAAAATCTAATCTAAGGTGAGCCCAACCTATTCTTAATCTTCAATACTCCCCCTAGGTTGGATCTTACCGTCTTGATCATTCTTCATTTGGCGCTCCAGCTCTAGTATCTTCTTCAGCCTTTGATTTGCTTTATGCTTCGGCTCCTACTACAATCACTTCTTCACCATGTGCACTTGCTCTTTCAAACTTTCTCTTCAAATCCTGCACATCCATCCTTACTTCACCATCCTCATGAATTTTTTGGGCCAACTCTCTCACTTTTGCCCTAACCCCTCGCACCTTGTTGGAAACCATCATAAACATGCTTGACTCTTTTGTCGTTTCAGCTCCTGCCCCTGCTTTTATGTCAACACTAGCAAATCCTCATCACAAAAAACAAATATCTCCATTGGATCAAAGAGTCTGTATTCAGTTCCATCCTTTAATCTAATCACCGCCTCCCCCGTGTTGTTATCGTAGAACCACTTCTCGAAACTCTAATGCTTTTGGGGGAAGGGATCAGGTAACCTCACCTGACTCACTGTCTTCGGGGGTTTCACCCTTAGCACAATCCGACCCTTTTCGCTCTCCCAGTCTTTATCCTTCTTTGATCTTATCCTCTCAGCCTTCATGTACTCGAATGCTTCGAGATTATCGGTTAGCCCCTTTTTAATCTCTTCTTCTAACAGATTGGCTCGCTCAGTTAGATTAGAATCTATCATGGTAATCACTACCAACCTCCTGAGATCCTACTTAGGCAAGGTCTTAAATGCTTTCCTTTTATGCAGGTAAGTGAATCTCCCCCCTCTACTCTTTATCATGAACATTTTCAGGCCAATATTGTATTTCCAGCTGATTATTTTCTTGTCAGCGTCTTTCTTGCTCAGCCCCTGTAAGTTCTGGAATAATGAGGTTATCTCTTCTAGCTCTCTCTCCCTAACAAACCATTCTTCCTTTGGAAGCTCAAATACATCACCATCAGCAGAGCCCTTCTTGGCCACATAAGTCAAGGGTCGTTCATCAACCTCATACTACTCTGGTTCTGAGTCATAATCCACCAACTGTTCATCATCCTCTTCCTCATCAATCAAGCACTTCTCAGTCGTCTTCTGAACACCCTCAATAGTCGGCTATCTCAGCACATCATCACCTCCAAAGTCTGTATCAATATTGATTCCCAAATCTATAAATCCTGATTCTATCACCTCCTTTACATTCTCTTCATTCTCCTTCCTTCTAGCCTCGTTCTTAGTTTCATCCTCATTCCTCACACCTAATCCTCCTGTAGTCTCATCAGCTGCACCACTTGTGCTCTCTCCTGCCAGAGGTACCCACATTCAGGAATGGGTATCTTGACATATCAGTAAGATCATCTAACTTAGATTGAGTTAGCTAATTAGGAAGGCCGACGACAACCTTCTCATTAACCTCTGTAAAAAAATCTCTTAGTTAGATTTTGCTGATCCACCATCATCTTTGACATCCCTTCCAACATGTCATCCTTTCTCTTCTCCCTTAACTCCTGATTTGTCAATTTCGTCTTTATCATGCTCAACTCATTGGCCAGTGAAGAGTTGAGGTTCCTAATAATATCCTCATCCAAGTTTCTCCTCTCATCTTTTCTCTGGAGCTCAACGAATGATTGATGTTTGTGCTTTGTTCTCCTCTCAGTTTCACCCTGATCAACCTTTTTCTTGGATCGTTTCTCCTTCTCAGCTCTCAACACTTGCTCCGCCTTATCTATATCCTCCTCAAAGTCATAGTCTTTCTCTTTGGCATATCTCTTCCTCTTCTTTACAGACTCAACTTGCTTTTCCATATCCTCCTCAGCATGCTTATTTTCAGCCTCTATTACTCTCCTAATTTAGTTTCACCTTTCGGCTGGATACATGTTTTCCTATAGATGAGTGAATTTCACACTAAAGTCATGCCTGATAGTAGAGCAGTTAGCAAATATTATAGTATTCATATGAACTAGTCTTATAATTTCTCTATGTTTTGGCACATTGGGAATAAGATCATTTATTAGCATCTGAATAAACCTTGGGTATAGCAACCATTTATCCTTCTTTAATGCCATAACATTCTCAGCCATACAATCAAAAATAAGCTTAGCATTGTTGGCCTTCTCCCCCTTATAACAAATAATCATGGCCTTGGCCCAATCCAAGTGTAGCCCATTTGATCCACCCTTTCCGTGATCCAAACACATGATGAAAACATGAGCAATGTATCTTCACTCCTTGGACAAGAAAGACTTCTTGATTTCTTTCCTTGTCCTGAAACGAGGGCCCTCATATCCTATACTCCTGAAGGCCTCAAATACCTCCTGATCAGATAACATAACCACATCTCCACAGTCTTCTTAAAGCCTTAGAACCCGTGCAATAACCTCCACAGTAATCAATATGTCATTCTAGAACTCTAGCTATGATTCTCTAAGGATTAGCTCTCGTGTCATACTCGGCGGTTCTCCAAAAGTCTCAGATGTGGAGATCATATATATTAGGAGAGTGAGAGACCGCATAAGCAATGGGTGAGCGTTGGAGCCATCGAATACAGTCATGGAATCCTGCGGCCTTTGGGTTCGTATCATCAAGAATGGCCGTAATGTTGTTTCGTTCGTCGAATTTCAAATTAGTCATTTATCTGAAAAGAAGAAGATGAAACACGTTAGAAAGATAAGTCAAAATGAATAATAACGAATAACAATTAATAAGAATAAAAATAAAGAAAAATCAAATTAACTTAGCTGGACGAAAATATAGTTTCGCTAGCCGAAATAGTAGTTTCGGCAAGTGAAAGTGTAGTTTCGGTAGAGAAACAATTGTAGTTTCAGCTAGCCAAAGAAGTAGATTCGGCTAGCCGAAACTATAATTTCGACCACACGAAACTGACTTTTGTCAAGCGAAATGTGAAGTTCGCTCGGATAGCATAACTTCACAGTTTCGCTGAAAACATTTGAACTTTCGTTCAGTTTTGTAGGAGCATCAATACTTTTGCAGTATGAACTGTGAAGGTACCAAAGGGTCAAAATCCAACCGATCCTTAAAACAATGATTAAACCTAGATTAAACAATAAACGAGGGTTCAAAACACACACCTAATGATCAAATAATCATCAATCACTAAGAAAACAAACTAAAACTCAAGATCGTACGGGAGGTTCACTATTAGGGCTCCGAGACTAATAACCTTCGATGGAGAAGAAATGAGCTTTCAATTTCGAATTGTGCAGTATATAGCACTTAGTTTCCCTGGTAGCGAAACTGTAGTTTCGCTCGGTACATGTTTTGATCAGAAATGGCTTAGAAGTTAGCGAAAGTGTCGGCGAATCTATAGTTTTTCTGAAACTTAAAAACTTAAAATTTTTTGTTTTCCTTTTAATATATGATTATTTAGAAAAGAATTAAGACAAAGACAAAAATAAAAGAATCGAAAAGAAAATGCGCCACAAGACCAAACAAAAATTTCACATAATCTCGAAAAAATAAAGGAAAATAAAAGGATATAAAAAGACGATAAGCTGAAGTGATTTTCCAGAGAATCAGAGTTCGGGGGGATTGATGATATACTTGTCCTTTTAATCCCATGCCTTCTTCTTTTCAACAAGTGAATTGTAGCTTCTGTTATCATGTTTTTTGGTTCGTTTAAAGAAGACTTAAATGACTAAGTCCTCATAGACATTTGGCAAAGAAACTCATCTAGTCCTCAAGATATTTTGAACAAATGACACACTCTACTTGATTATCCAATTAAGAAGAACAAAGATCTTTTCAAAAGAAGTACATACCGTATTGATGTCAAATGATTAGAGCTCTAGGTCTATACTCACGTATAACAGAGGAGATGATCATTTGATTATGATAGATGAGAGCTTCAGGTCTATACTCACGTATAACAAAGAAGATCATCATGACATGCTGATGAGAGCTCCAAGTCTATACTTACGTATAACAAAGGAGATCATCACTCTATGTCAATGTTCACACATAACAGAGGAGATACGCACGTAATATACAACAAGGAGCTTCTTTGATACAAAAGAGCTAGCAAGTAGCACTTTTTGATAAAATGGGTAAATGGGTAGAGAATTTGGACAAAGAAGAGATATCACGTTCTCAATCCTTTTTGGACAAAGACTTGAAACTTTGTGAAGGCCAAGAATGTCAAGGGAATATTCTGTGTCAATAAGTTTCTAGTACTCTTAGTTTAGCCACAAGATCACTGTCTACTTCGCATTTTTGCTGAGCCTATCATGCATATCCCAACACAATACTATTGACCTGCTTCAGATCTTTCGTGTGACAAACAACTTTATTTTAGGGAATTCTGCAATGAAGACAAGAAACAAGAAAACATTTATTAATATCTCCCCCTATATTTCTACAAATCTGCAAGATTGAAGAAATTTCTAAGTAAAATAAGAAGAAAATTTTTATTATGTTTTTATGTAAAATGATGAAAGGTAATGGAGCTTAAAATGAAAAAGAAACAAAGAAAGAGAACAAAAAGGAATTTTGAAAAAAATGACACGAGACAATTAATAAAATGAGTTTTAAAATGATATTAATCCTAACATGGAGATCAATTCATAAAAACAAGGTTTATAGAACATTTTAGTGAAAAGATCAGCTTTTTGATTTTTAGTATCAATAGGAATAATATCAATAAAACCCTTCTCCTGAGCATCACGGATTGCATGAATCCTTGTCTCGATGTGCTTGGTGTGGGAATGGTGAAATGGATTATTTGCAATTCCAATGGCTGCTTTATTGTCACAGAATAAGAGATGCGGAGAAAGTTGATTCCATAGTTAATCATCTGATGTTGTATCCACAATACTTGTGAGCAATAACTTGAAGCAGCAATATACTCCGCCTCCCCTGTGGAGGGAGACACAGTAGTCCGTTTCTTGCTCTACCATGATACATGACAATTTCCCAGGTATTGACAGCCTCCGGTGATAGATTTTCTATTTAACCTGCAACCATTAGAATCACTATCAGAATAAGCATGCAAATCAAAATTTCCACCATAAGGATACCAAAGACCTAAACGAGAGTAGCCTTTAAGATAACAAAAGATTCGTTTAACGGCCTTCTCATGAGACTCCTTCGGGGCAGATTGGTATCGAGCACAGTAATCTATAGCAAAGGTGATGTCAGGATGACTTGCTGTAAGATACATTAGGGAACCGATCATGGATCTGTATAGGTGAGGATCAATAGGTTTCCCATTCTCGTCTGGAGTGAGGCATGTTTGAGCTGTGAATGGAGTTAGTTCAGGAGAAGCGTCATCCATCTTGAATTTCCTCAGAATATCTTTGATATACTTCTCTTGATGAATGAGAATCCTTTCTGGCTTTTGTTCGACTTGTAACCCAATAAAAAACACATCTCCCCCATCATTCTAATTTCAAAATGACTATGCATAACCTCCTCAAATTCTCTACACAACTTTGGATTGGTGGAGCAAAAAATAATGTCAACATAGACTTGCATGATTAGCATCTCACTATCCACCTCTTTCTTGAATAAAGTCATATCGATGGTGCCACAAGAAAAACCGTTGCTTAGAAGATACTGTGTTAGAGTCTCATACCAGATGCGAGGAGCTTGATGAAGACCATAGAGAGATTTATCAAGCTTGTAAACTTTGTCAGGAAAGTCTGGATCCTCAAACCCTGGTGGTTGACACACATATATCTCTTCATCAATGTCTCCGTAGAGAAAGACACATTTGACATCCATCTAATAGACTTTGAATTGCTTGTTTGTGGCATGAACCAGAAAAATCCGTATTGCTTCAAGATAGGCTACGGGAGCAAAGACTTCCATGTAATCATTCCCTTATTCTTGAGCAAAGCCTTGAACCACCAACCTTGACTTTTTCCTTACCACAATACCATGATCATCTTGTTTGTTCTTGAATACCCATTTCGTGCTTACTGGGCATTTGTTTGGTGGTAGATAAACCAGTGTCCACACCTGGAGTTTCCTAAACTATTGTAGCTCCAGTTGCATCGACTTAACCCAACAAGGATCCTGAAGAGCTGCATGAACATTCTTTGGAACGATTTGGGATATAAAACAAGAGAATAAGCACACGTTAATTTCACTAGATTGACTCCGCGTCCTAACTCCATAAGTGATTGATCCAATAATCTTATCAAGAGGGTGGTCTTTCAATTGGTGAGAATGATGGAGCAAGTTGAGATGAGGTAGATGTGGGTGTCGAGGGAAGAGATGTGATGTTGCATTATCAAATGATGAATTGGAAGGGGCTTGATGAATAGGAGGAAAAATAGGTAATGGATCTGGAGGAATAATGTTTGTTTGGACATTGGAGATGGACGCATCATCATAAAAAACTGGAAGATTAAAAGAGTTGAAAACCGTATTTGAGTCAAAGAAACATGCAGCAACTGATCGGATATCTGAGGAATTAGATTCCTACCAATTAACATAGAATGACTCCTGCACAATACGTGTCTCTTGTTATACACCAATAAGCTTTCTAAGAGGATGAATAGCCAACGAAGTAACACTCATCTAACACAACATCAAATTTCGTCTTTTGGAACACGAGCATCCGAATGGATGAAAGAAATTAATCAATGTCTTCCTCTTATGGAACAGTTCATAAGGAGTCTTCATTTTGTATTTTCCAATCAACACTTGGTTAAGAATATAGGAAGCACAGTTCACCGCCTCAGCCCAGAAGATAATTGGTAAGGTGGACTCAATCAACATACTGCAAGCGACTTCAATAAGGGTGCGAGTGTTCCTTTCAACAACACCGTTTTGTTGAGGTGTTCTGGTGGAACTGAACTGTCTCAAAATTCCTTTACTTGCACAGAAGGAATCAGAGATGTGATTTCTAATCTTGCTACCGTTGTCACTTCGAATAGCCATTACCTTCCTCTTGCTTATCACTTCAATTGAAAGAATTAAGTTTTGCAACTCTTCAACAACTTCTTCTTCATGGGCTAGAAATCTCACCCATGAGTACCTTGAAAAATCATTTGTAACAAGGCAAAAAGATATATTAACAATGGATTTAACGCGATTGGGCCAAACAAATCAGTATGTAACAACTCGAGGGGATTAGAAATGCTATTTTCAAGTTTTGGTTTATGAGGTTTTTTATGTTGTTTTTCTTTGGCACATGCCATGCATTTCTCAACAATTGAAAAGTATTTTAATGGTAATGTTAGATCTAGGAACTATAGGTCTAGATCATTTTGTATAGGCTTAAAACTTTATGAAATATTTGTAATGAAGAATTGTAATTCATTATTATGATGTATGCATTATATATAGGTTAACCCATATGTGTATTGATCTGTGTATGATTGCAGGTACAAACATAATTCTTGGTCAATTTCTAAAATTGACTAAGTGTAAGAAACATTTACGGATTAACATTTTGTTCTTCCGTAGATATATTTCTTACAAATCCAATCATCCGAATATCTTCTGCGGATGAACAACCAGCTCTGAAGTTGAAGTGAAGATCCCTTCAGAAGAACAAGATAGCTTCGAAAGAACAAAGTACCTTGGGAAGAACAAGATTCCTGCAGAAGAATAAACATCTACGGAAGACTATATTCCTATGGAGTCCAAACACTTGTATTTAATAATTGAAGTCTTACAAGTCAACAAGTCAACAAGACAGCTGTGCGAATCCCAAGAGATCCGGTGTTTCCTTAACTGAAACACACGTGCCTATAAATATGGATCCTAGG
>BJCM01084647.1:0-27731 GCA_018326385.1 Flaveria bidentis
TGTCAGTCTTCGGACATGAGTCGGGGGTTTGTTTATCAGGCCCCGGCACAGTATCAGTCTTTGGACATGAGTCGGGGGTATTGCATGAGAAAAAACGGATGATGAGATCCATGTCGCGTACTCCGGTACTGTGTCAGTCTTCGGACATGAGTCGGGGGTTTGTTTATCAGGCCCCGGCACAGTATCAGTTTTCGGACATGAGTCGGGAGTATTGCATGAGACGAGATAATGAGGTGAGCGACTTTGTGATGCAATAGACTCGGATAGAGTTCAATCCCTGTGATTGACTCGAATGGGATCTTTGTCGCGTATCCTGGTGTTGTGTCAGTCTTCAGACATGAGTCGGGGGTTTGTGTACAGGCCCCGGCACAGCATCAACTTTCGAGCAAGAGTCGGGGATATTGCATGAGACAAGATTCGAGTAATGAAGAGTAATGAGCAAAGAAATGAATGATGATGAAGATAATAATAATTATTATTATCAGTATGTACGTATGTTGTATGACCACGAATGAATATAAAGATAACTTTTAAAGGAAATGAAGTATTTTACTATAAAAACTAGAACTCACTCAGCGTCGCTGACTTTTGTATGCATGATAATTGGCAGGTATTTTGTTGATGCTGAGGAGGTACAGGCATGGATGCATAAGCTATTGGGAGCATTTTGAGGCTGGCATCCATATTTTGACATGCCATTGTATTTTGAGATGAAAACGAATGTCATAAATGAATAAAATGATATGTTTTTCGTTATTAATTAAAGTTTTAAATTCCGCTGCAAAATAAATGTACGTTTTAAAAGGTTTTATGTGCGATGAATGACCAACTGTGAGGTGCCCGGGAACGGGGCCTTACATTAAGGTGTCTATTGATCGATTCTAGTATGCCTAAGTAGTTTTGGGCTAAAGCCTTGTCTACAGCTCCACTTTTAGTAAATATGTCTCCATCAACTGCCATTTGGATGAAGACTCTAATTGAAATTTGGTCAGGAAGTCCTACTAACAATAGGTGATTAAAGGTCTTTGGTTCTCTCGCATATACTTAAGTAAACAAGGGGAAGCTAGAACCCTGGGCTGTAGAGTATGTGGTTTTAGGACATCCTGAAGGAGTGAAAGGATATTGACTCTGGAGGATAGATAGTGGAAGTCCTAAAGTGATAACCAGTAGAGATGTAGTGTTCAATGAAGATGTGATGTATAAGGATCTAATCAAGAAGGCAACTAAAAGTTGTGATATGTTAGATAGGGTGGCTCATTTTGAGGTGGAGCTGGGCAAAAATTTATCATTTGGGGAATTTGAAAATGGTGATATAGATGGAAGTACATATGGAACTAGCTCAACCTATAGTATTGCAAAAAAATAGGCCAAGGAGACAGATCATACCCCCTACAAGGTTTAAAGAAGGAGATAATATTCTAGCTTTTGTTTTTAATGCAGTTGTGGTTGAAAGCAGTTGTGAGCCTATTTCATATGAAGAATCCGTGTGTTCAAAGGAAAGATCTAAATGGATGCAAGCCATGTTAGAAGAAATGGATTCTTTAGAAAAGAAACACACCTAGGTATTGGTAGATAAGCCTAAAGATTAAAAGTTAGTGAGTTGTAAATGGTTGTATAAGATCAAAGAGGGTATTGAAAGTGGAGAATCCTCGAGATACAAGGCTAGACTTGTGGCCAAAGGCTTTACTCAATAGGAAGGAGAATATTATAATGAACTATTCTATCATGTGGTAAAGCATTTATCAATTCGGGTTATTCTTGCCCTAATAGCTAAATATGATTTAGAGTTAGAGTAGCTTGATGTACAGACTTCCTTCTTACATGGAAATTTAGAAGAAAAGATATATATGAAATAACCAACCGGTTTTGAAGTAAAAGGGAAAGAACATAAAGTGTGCTTGTTGCAAAGATCATTTTATGATTTAAAGCAGTCACCCAGGCAGTGGAATAAATGGTTTAATGATTATGTGGTCTCTCAGGGGTTTGTTAGAAGTGCTTATGATACTTGTGTCTTCTCCAAAGAGGCATCAGCCGGAGGGTATGTTTATCTTTTGTTATATGTTGATCACATGTTGCTGGCAAGTAAAGATAAGTCTGACATTGAGAAAACTAAGGATTTATTGATGAAAGAGTTTGATATGAAAGATCTTGGGTAGGCCAAGAAGATTCTAGGAATGGAGATTTCTAAAGATAGAGGTTTGAGGCAGTTGAGGTTGTCACAAACTGGGTATGTTGAAAAGGTGTTGACTAACTTTAACATGGATCAATGTAAGTCAGTTACCATACCTTTGGCTCAACATTTCAAGTTGTCTTTGGCGGACTGTCCTAAGTCTACTCAAGAGGTACAAATGCTTAATGTGCCATATGCTCAAGCTATTGGGAGCTTGATGTAATTGATGGTTTATACTTGGCCAGACATAGGATATGCAATAAGTGTTGTTAGTAGATACTTGAGTAAGCCTAGTAAATGACATTGGGAAGCTGTTAAGTGGGTGCTTCGCTACCTGAATGATACACATGATGTTGGGTTGATGTTGGGTTGATGTTCCGAGGTGATTTTCGTACTAGATATGTTGTGGAGGGGTATGTAGATGCTAACTATGCTAAGGATCTAGATAAAGGCAGGTCTGTTACTAGTTATGGTTTCATAGTGTGTGATAGTTTGGTTAGTTGGAGGTCAACTCTGTAAAATGTGGTTGTGTTATCTTAAACACAAGCTGAGTATGTAGCTCTTACTGAGGCTATTAAGGAGGCGTTGTGGCTTAAAGGGTTTGTGTCTGAATTAGGTGTGGAAGTTCAAGATGTTGTGGTGTGGTGTGATAATCTAGGAGCTATTCAATTGTCTAATAATCCTCTTCATCATGAGTGAACTAAACATGCGGATGTTAGATTACATTTTATTAATGAAGTTGTTAATTCTAGGAAGATCAAAGTTGAGTATGTCAATACTCAAGATAATGCAGCTGATATGTTAATAAAAGCTTTGGGAGGTTCTAAGTTTCATTATTGCTTAGAGTTGCTTGGTATTGCCCAAAGGTGGAGTTTGTTGAAGTTAGGTTGGGCTTCAACTATTCTTCTGAAGCATTGCTAGTCTTTCGAAGCTTGTAGTAGTTGTTCTTCCAAAGCTTGTTGAAGTTCTTCCGAAGTATGAGAAACTCTTCCAAAGTGTGAGGGGGCTTTATGCCATTTCTTATAGTTGTGGGATTGATATTGTTACATGTGTGTTAGTATTCTTTGAGTTCGTTATAAGTAGTTGTTGTTGGTGTTGAGTATCTCGTTCACTTAATGAGATTTCTTTGAGGTGTATGTAGTTCATAATCAATTGAATTGAATTGATTGAATTCATTCTAGTTTCGTTGTTCTTGAGAATCGAATTGATGTTCTTGTTCTACACTACGTAAGTAGTTCTTATATTTTGTTGTAAGAATAAACATACTTCATTCTAAATTAAATTTTAGACAATTTAATATTCGAATCTACTCTTCTTATAAGTTAAAATCACGCAACTCAAACATCTAAATATTTGAACTAAGAAACTAAAATATCTTTAAAACAATACTATAATTCTATTTGTGTAACTAAATTAAAAATAAATCTAAACTTTATAACCTGCCAACTTGATGTATCTTATATTAGTTAATGGTTACACCACCTTTTTTAAAAGAATATTTTGCGAGGTTCAAAACTTCACACATGACCATAACTAACCAGTCAGATTATTAATACCATAATTCTAAAATTAATATTCTCTTCTCTTTTAGACAAATACAAATTACAAGCCGTTGATTTATAACCATATTATTGGTTCTCTTGAATATTCTATATATTTTATTGTAAGTTGGTGAAGTGGACATGTCATACACTTATACCAACATATTTAAAAACTAATGGTAGGGTGTAACTTAGTTGTTTTGGGCGGTGAATAAATACTTTAAATCCGTTAATCCGGCTAGACTCATTAGTAAAAAGTCACTTACGATCGCGAATACAGACAACGTTAGCGACTTGTCATCCATCATGTCAGGTGAAAAACACCACCCAAATGTCGACTGTGATAAAATTTTAAGACCAAAAAGCATATTATACCAAGTAATACTCGAACTCATAACATTCATTTTGAAAATGGATAGAATGATTCGTTAACACTTCTCACCCCTTGTGATCTAAAGTTTCTTTTGTTGCAATTTAACACGAAACTATTATCATTATTATTGAATAATAAATTATCATCTGAATTTGAAAATTTTTTCATTATATCTACTAAATACATCATATTAAGTAATTCAAATTGTAGAAATTAAAAGAAAAACTAGTTATTACTCGCACTATACGACGGGTCAATTTTGAATAACAATTTTGAATAAAATTTGTATAGAAACGTTGATAAAATACACATGATGTATGAGTATATTTAGAACGTAAAAGAACTTAAGTTGCTAATAAATGTTGTAAGCAATCCAAAAACCACACAAAAGGTGTTGCATGTGTATCCGTGTAACTTTTTTTTAACGGCTAACGAATACTTTTTTAAGCCCGATCACAGGGTAAACCCATTAGCGAAAGGTCACCTACGCCCGCGCCGGTGACCAGGCTCGCTCACCATTCCAAGGGAAACCCACCACCTAAAGGTCCACTGTGGTAAAACACTTGGCCCACTAGAAGCATATTACACCTAGTGAGACTCTAACTTATGACCTCTACTTTAGATAGTCATAGAGTGTCTTCTCCTAAACTAGTTGATCTAAGACTTATTGACTGTATCCGTGTAACTCATGAGTGTTGAAGCATGTCGTTATCGAATTTATAGCGAAAGGTAACAAAATAACGATGTTGCAACAATATGTTTAGAATATTATAAAATCTTATGTATCAAAAGTTTAAAACTTTGGCCTAGCTCGGTTTAAAATAAATTTTTTACCGAACTTATAAATAGTTGGAATTTTTTTTGAACCAACTCAGTCTTGAATGAAATTAATACTTAAATAGTTGAAATTTGATAAAACACAAATTTGGTACACTCGGTTTTAAATAAATCCATACTAAAATTGATCAAAAGTCGAAAAAAATAGAAAATTTTGTCCCAGCATTAAAATTATACCAAACACATATATAAAATAAAACATAACAACAATATATTCAAAATTTATAAAAGAATATATGCTAAATGTTAAAAAAGGAAACCAAAAATCATAAAATGTAATATTGTCTTTAAAATATCTTTATCTTTATCTTTATCTATACTTATTAATAAAACAATAAACTTTTATTTTTTTCAATTCCCAGTTAAATATGTATTTGTTCTTCGTAGTTTGTCTAGGTTAATTTGATTAAAAGTCAACTTCTGATACAAGATATATTTAAGAAAAATTTGGAAATTTAACCCTAAATTAAAGCATTTTTTTAAAATTAAATCATACCCGATATTTCTTCTTTTTTCAACTAATTAATCAATAAAAACTAAACAAATCTATACTTATTAATAAAACAATAATTTTATTGCCACGTGACTTCTCTAAAGCCTTTATTTTTTTCAATTCCCGCCTAAATATGTATTTATTTTTAGTATTAGTCTAGGTTCATTTGACTAAAAGTCAACTTCTGATACAAGATATATTTAAGGAAAATTTGGAAATCTAACCCTAAATTAGAGCATTTTTTAAATTAAATCATACCCGATATTTTCTCTTTTTCAAATAATTAATCAATAAAATAGTACAAATTATTTATTATTTTCTTCATCTATGAAATCGATTCCTTGATTGTGTTTTTCCATTAAATACTCGGTTTATATTTAAATCTTGACAAAAGTTACGAGATTTTTTAATCGACTCCTCTCCAGTTAGTTTGTTTATAAACAGGGATCACGGTCAGCACTATGTTATATTATCTCAAGTTAAAAGTTGATTGATAAGTAGATAAATGTTAAAACTATTAATATTAGATAATGATGGAAAAATAACATAAAAACATCAAATGTTGTATACAACTAAATTCTCGGATGTTTATGAATTTGAAATATTGTTTTTTATGTTCGATTTAATTTGTTTATTACTTAAAGTTCTTATTTATAAAATATTTCATTTCACATTATATAGTATTTAGACGTATAAATATTAATAGAGAAAATCTACTAATGTTATATATAGCTAATGTTAAAAGATATAATGAAAGTCGATATACAAAGTATTATCAACAAGGATATAACTTACGCACCTTTTTAAACAACAATAATAGTTTTTTGATTGAGCTCGTGTGTTACACAGAACTTTAGCCTAGTATAACTATATATATAATTATGAGGTCATCCGGTTCTTAAATCCAGTCCGACCACCAAACCATTAAGGCGTCTGGTTCGACGTCTGATCCGGTTCTGTAAACATTACCCACAACCCACTAGTCCATAGCACAAACTTCATACCAAACATCCACGTATAAGAAACAAATCAACATACCAGATTTCTCAAGCTGAAACATAAGTTACGAACTAAACTCTCACCCGAAGCACACGCTTCAAATTAAAACCACGCGTGTTAAGGGGCACAAAGACACGACTTCAATTTGACGAATAACAAAGAGATGTCACGCAAATAATGGTATCAAGATGCATGCAAAGCCCATCTTTGTACATGTAATATTTAACATTATATGTTTTTTGTTTAATATCACTATGAATAATTTGAGAGAACACGATACCATACTAATGCTCCAGACACTATTTATTTATACAATACAAGATCACCATCGAAATTCGAAACCACATTGGACCAAAATGGTATTCATCTTAAAGTACTATTTAAAGTAACTCATATTTTACTTAACAACATTTATTATATTAGAAACTCATATTTTCTAATTTGTTAAAATAATTTATATTCCTACTCTAATAAAAAGATATCTTGAATTACACTTATCAGCACCATAATCATTCCCATCAAAAAAATTTCATCGCCCTCTCCTATTAAATAATTACCTTAATTACTAATAATATTATTCAATATTTTTAGATTTAATAGATTAAGAAATAGATCTTTATTTATTAATATTATTTATAAAAATATAAAACTTTTATGCAATAATAATTATTCTAAAGCAGAAAACTTTTGTAAAAAATACAAAATATTTTAAAAGTGGTATTTTTAAAAAGTCAATTTTTTAAAACAAAAAATAAATAAATTTGAGAGTAATAAAATTTTTAATATGAAATTTTCATACGGTTTGTTTTAGAACAAAATGTTTATTTATTTATTTTTGGAAAAAAATTTAAAAACTTGATATAATTGTTTTATTACTTATAGTTATTTTCTCATACGTAATTTCAGTTATATCATATTTTAGAACATCATTTTATAATTAATAAATTTTATTATATTAATATTTTATTTTATTCAACCCATGTAACACACGGTTTTCTAAAGCTAGTACTTTAATAAAAGAATAACTTAGGATGACACATGTCAACACCACAATCTTTTCCTACAAAATTTTCCTGTTTGTCTCTCATATTGAATATTTTCCTTAATTACTAATAATATTATATAACATTTTTTTAGATTAAAAATAGTTTTTTATAAATTAAGAAAAAATCTTTTTATTAATGGTATTTCTAAATAAACAATTTTTATAAATAATATTTTTTTTCCTAAAACCTCAAACTTTTTAAAAAATACGATATGTTATAAAATTGATGTTTTTAAAAAAATATTATTTAAAAAACCAAAAATAATTATATTTAGGAGTTATGATAAGGCAACTATCAAAAATGATATTTTATACGGTTTTTTTAGAATAAAATGTATATTTTTTTGAAATTAGAAACAAAATTTTTAAAAGTTGATATCATGGTTTTATTATTTATATTACTTACTCATGTGTAATTTTAGTCATATCAAATCTTGAAATTTCGTTTTACATTCCATAAATTTTGTTATATTAATATTTTATTTATTCAACCCGTGTAATACATGGGTTTACTTAAGCTAGTTAATAATAAAAAGGTCTAATTTAAAAAGCAATTGTAATTGCTTTGCATGAAGTGATGAAGGAAACCGACCTTAGCCAGTTAGAGGTGGCCAAAAAAACCGGTTCGAGAACCGGTTTGGCCGGAAAACCCGAAACCGGTTTGAGGCCCAAACCGGTTCAGACCCGACCCAGTCAACCGGTTCATCCCCGGTTTCCCATTTTCGTTTCTGAAACCGGTTTTGGAACCGACCCGGTTCCAACCCGGTTTTCAAACCTGGTTTTCAAACTGGTTCACAACCCGGTCCTCAAACCGGTAACCGTTGGGTAACGGGTTATAGCCGTTTGAGGTGTTTTTTGACCGTTTTTTATGTTTTTTTACCATTTAAAATTGTATATATATGTTTATAAGTGTTTTAAATTGTATAATTATTTTACTTGTATAAATGTTTTATTAAATTGTATATTTGTTTTAAATGTTTTAATAAAAAGTTATAAATTTTCTTTGAATATAATAAAAAATCCAAATTTCTCAACAAAAAAAAACGATTTGGGCCCGAACCGGTTTTCAAACCGACCCAAACCGGTTTGATAGGGTTGGGAATTATAGGTTTGAAACCGGTTCCAACCCGAATCGGTTTAGGGCCAACCCGGTTTTGACCAAGTTTGACCAAACCGGTTTCGGTATCCAACCCGAACCGATTTGGGCCGGAATCTGGTTTGTACACCTCTACTTAGCCTTGTTGAAGCCGGCTCGAACCCATAAACTCTTTATATGCTCACATTTTTTTTATTCTTCCCATTTAGAAAACTTAGAAAAAGACACAAAATTTAAAAATAAAATATGCTTTCATTCAAATTTAATTACTGATATTGATATATAATGATAAAGGAAAAGCTTTAAAGAAGAACCCCTTTTTTAATGTAAAAGCTTGCGAAATTCATCAAGATCAATAAAAATTATTTTTTAGGAATAACATTGTCACACATATAAATGATTATAGTCTTTTTATGTATATATGTATAAATTAACAAGTATAAAAAGTTAACACTTATGTAAGTTTTACAACAAAAACACATAGCGGAAACTATATCACACTTCCGAATTTACACATATATATTAAATATCAATATCTTGTATATGTTATTAACGAGTTTTCATAATAAAATAAGGTTCTCAGATTAAACATACCTAATAAAATTAGCAAAAGTACAATAATAAACCTTTTTATAGTTAAATTAGTTTAGCTGCCAATATTGGAACTTTGATAAAATTAACAAAGTACAAGGATTCACCTTTTTGTAACTAAAAAGTTTAGGAAAAAGAAAATGAAAGTTTTGAGAGTTGGAATACATGAAATTCAGAAATGTTAAGGTTTAAACCCTATTACATAAGCTGTTTTATTTAGTTTTTTGTTTAATTCTAGCTAAAGAAAATATAATCTTTAAAATTCGTGCTGATAATGATTAGACAACTCACTACAACCAAAATAATTGGATAAGTCACTATTTTTTAAACGACTAATTAGATCACTAACGGACCACTAGACCATCCAATAATCTGTACTACTCGAGTACGTAACCTGATATCACTTTCAGCAAGAAACTCACTCTAGGTGAGAGGAAACTCATTAACCCAACCTAAAACTTTTTTGTGTTACTAAGTAAAACTTGAATTCAAAAATTCATGTTATTTTAATGAAGTCTGGGTAGTTGGGTTACCTCACCTCAATAACTTTGAGATAAGTATTATTGATGGATAATTGAAAAGTCACTACTTACCAACTAGTTTTAATTCGTAACCATGTAGGGATTGAATGTTGTTTTTATAGGGTGATGTTATATGTACCTCCATCTAAACTATTTTACTTGTTATTGCTTTTATGTCTTTTATTGAAATTATCACCCCTTAATATGTTATACTAATTTTTGTAAGTTTTATCTATTTGTCATTACTTTTACTCTTTATATTTTTTGTCTTTTATTATTTTTTTTGTATCGGTTACGAGTGTTCATAAAAAGCCAAAAACAGAAAATTACCGGAAACCAATTTGTATCCATAACCGTAAAAATTGAAATCAAATAGTAAATTTGGTTATCACTTCGATTATGTTTATTTGGTTAGGTTATCCATATAAATTGAACAATAAACAGTTTAACATGTTTGTAACATGTTTGATCTCGAATTAGGTTTGTTTAAGTCTATTTTCAATTCTAAAAGATAATATTTTTTATATTTAAGTATGTTTTTATATTGTTATATAAAAAATGTTTTTGAAACTTATTTTTTAAAAAGAAACTTTTTTGCTAAAACTACATTTTTTATCCCCGATAAACAATGACAAGTTTTGAAATTGTTTTTATAGGGTGAAGTATAACAAGTAATAAATGGAATGTGTATAGCCTTAACCCTTATTTTTATTATGTTTTGTACGTTATGTAATAAGTTCGTTAACTAAGAAAGTGGATATGATGGTGGCCCTGAGTCATTTTTGCATGTCAACACTAATATCGATTTTGATAATATATTTTAGCTTAAAACAAGATAACTACTAAAAATATAATTTTATTAACTTGTAAAGTTATGCTATTTGGATTTAATTTTTAATGTATTTTATTTTCGCTTTATATTTGTATTTTTATTTGAATAGACTAGTACCTTTTAGGAAAATGACCATACATTCGATGAAATAATTGGAAACGGTAATTTGTTTTAATGAAATATCAAGCAATTACTAAGTTATAAAAAATTAGAAAACCTAGTAATATTATTTTATAAAGTTACCTCTTAAAAAACCAACAAACCATATTTGTTCCCAAAATCCTCACCAATTCACATATTTTGAATTTTCAGAGTTTAAACCTAAAGTTTATACAAATTTAGTTTCTACAACCATAACAAAACTCAATAAATCTCATTGATAACAAAGTTATTAATAGAATCTGAGAGGTGAGATGCAAACAAATATTACTTTTATTTTAGATGATAGAAATGTTGCTCCATAAACATCTCTGACTACAAAAGCACCCAATATAACCAAAACTCCCAATAAACATGCTTAAATTTCTATACCAAAAAATCTAAAAACAAAGAACTTTTAATTATTTCGTGTTGAATTATTTCAAAAGGCAATTATTAAGAATCATTATTCCAAATTTGTGATATTCAACTTAATTATTCAATAATCGCTTTCATGTTTAGTATCTAAAGTTTCATCTACAGAATTTTTCACAAATAATGAACTAAATATACAATTTTTTTTGTGATTATAAACTAGAAAATTCGTGAACTTCAAATTCTAAGTGACTGTGAAATCTCGGTACTGTCATTTGCTTAGGGCTAATGCTTATGAGTTACTGAGAAATTAATATCAAACCTCATTAACATACGTTTACTGGTGTCTTAGCGTTACGTTGAATGACAAATGAATTATGAAATTTGTTTATGTTTCCTGTCTAGTATGATACCGAATGTGACAATTTCTCATCTCCTTTACTTGAAATAAGACCATTCAAAGAGTATGTGTGTGTTCAGTAGCGAAGTTTGAACTATCCAACCTAAAATTAACACTGTCGGATCTAAAATTAATGTTGCTGGCGAAAAAGAAGAGGGGGACGGTGGCCCCCTCCGGGCCCTAGTGAAGCTCCGCCCATGTGTGTGTTATGAGCTCAAAGCCCACCTTATTTAGCCCACTCAACAAAGTAATCCAGCCCAGTCCGATAGTATTAGCAGCTCAACATAAATCATGTTAAAAACAAAAATATAAAAAGAAACCATTAAGTTAATTTAAAGCGATTTTTTTAACATGGTGTATATCAATTGTGGATCGACCGTAATACATAAGCTTAGATTATGAGAAAGAGACTTAGACAAGTGCACAAACCATGGTCGAGCCATGCATCAACCGTTCAAAGTTTTACTCAAAAGTCATGAAATCTATAAATACATAACCACGGATCAACCACAGTCGATCATCAACATCATGGTTCAAGTGTTGATTATCGCTTGGCAAAATTCATAAAAAATTTAATCAAGTAAAAACTTCAAAACGCAAACACACTTCAACAACGACAAATTGACAACCTCAACATAAGCTCAAATGAAAGAAAAGAAGTTGTCCAAGGTAATCGTTCATGAATATGTTTCATAATGACAAATAGCAAATCTAATTTTAAATTTCTCAAGTTTTTATTAAACACTAGATTTTTTTATAGTAAGTTTTTATAAAACACTGGATGTGGTTTTCAGGCTTGAAATTAAAACTAGTCAACAAAAGTTGGTTTTGACAATTTAAGAAATGACCAACCAACTTAGAAAGAAACATAGTCTTATTTCTTCTTATAAGAGAAAAACTTACTCACTTGAACATTGGTCTCTTTATGATCGCATATTTTGTCAAACCTAATCCGATTTTATTTTCATAGAGAAAAAAGTTTGTTATAAATCAAAAATCATCTTTTTGCACTATTGAAACGATATAAATCAAGAGAGAAAAGTTTCAGTAGTTTTCACGATCGCTATATGGTTCAAACCATAGCATCAATCATATTACAAAAGTTTAAAATCTCTCTCAAGTCTATTTATAAAACTTAATCATACAATTTACATTGTAAAATGGCACCTCTATCATGCCCTATATTTCCAAATCATATTTAGAAAATGACAATATTTTCATATCGTATTTATATTTTATAAAATGACAAGATTACCCTGCTTTTTGATTAAATGACTAGAGGACAACCATAGTACTATACCCACACCATCTACAGCATAACATGAAACAAAAAACAAATCCTTGAAAATACATTGTATAGCGTATTTTAGTTTGGAGATGATGCAGATATAGCAGGACTAAGTGACCAAATAAAACAAATCCTTGAAAATATCTCCAAAAGTAGGATTAAGTTAGACTTTCAAAACAAAAAAACAAAAAAAAGGAGCAAAAGGCATACAATACAACACATGTTAATGCACGAACTTGAGTGTTTACAATATTCATCAAGTGTTATACTTGCAGCATACACAAACTCAAAAATCTAGCTTTTTCTTCACCATTTGTGTACACATTGCATCTAAATTTTCTAAATTCTTGAATAATTAAGGTTCTTGGCTGTTTACACGGGTCCGAAGTTCAAGCATCTCTTGATGATTCGGGTCAAAAGAGAGGGCGGCTCGACAGTCCCGCATGGCGCCCGCAACATCCCCAATATGTTCATGAAATGCTGCTCGTAAATGCAATAAATGCAGGTCTGCTTTGAAAGCGATCGCCCTTGAAAGCTCAGCTATCGCTTCTTTCTCCTTGTGGTTGTCCATCAAGACTGGATTTTGACCACAACCCGAGTGAGACGTAAGACCCACAAGAATATATAGAAAATCATTAAGCAGTTTCAAAGACTATATATGCTATTGAAGTGAGAATTTCTTGATTTGTGCTGTTTATCTCTAACGAGTGAAATAGATATACAAATAGCTAAAAAAGAAAACGGGTCAAATTTAGAAAATTTAGCTTTTTATATATAATGAGGTCATATATGATCACCAATAGTATATAATTTCAATTGAAAAACTATTTTTTTTAACTTAAGATATTTTTCTTTCTCGTTTAAACCCATATGACCCACCCATAAATAAATCGATCGAATGTGTCACCTCTAACTTATATTAGATAAAAATCTTAACAGAACTATATATAAACAGATAGACCAAAGCTAACTAACCTGCTGCCCGATATCTGTAGGGGTAAACCCGAAGAGGATCTAAACGAGTGACCATTTCAAGATCTACTTTTGTCTGCTCACGTTCACAATACTCTGATCTTTTTTCATAAGCAGATGCATTGTTCCGCGCCTTTTCAATCAGTTTTGTCATTTCTGCATAGGCCGCTGGTTTGTCATTTTTTAAATAATGGACGCGCGCAAGCCCCTGGTGGGCCCTTGTGTGTCGAATCTTAAGGGCGTTAATGTAGCAATCGGCTGCTAGGTCTAGTTTCCCAGAGTCTACATAAACGCTTCCAAGATTGTTCAACGCCTGCCACAAGCTTTAAGTGTCAGCAAACAATTCAATTTGCTAGTGTGATAATACATAAATAATCCTAACATTTATAATAAAGCGAATCAGAAGGTTTCTATATATCTAAACACCCATCGTACGACTTTCAAAAAGTTTAGCTGAGTTGACCCATTTCTTTTTCAGTTAAATCCTTTAGTTAAAACCTACCTTTTGACCCGTTAGAGATAAATCACATCCCAAATCTACCAATATACATAAACGGGTCAAAATTTCCACCTCCACTTTCCATAAGCAGAAATGTGGTGATCTTCATACAACGATTTTTTTTTATTTTAGTAACTTGTTTTATTTGTTGTTAAAGATTGTAACCTGGCCTTTGCGGAGCCTGTCAGAAGGGCATTTAAGGGCATCTTGAAGAAGCACTACGACTGTTGAAGAACAAGCAGGATCTTGACTAGAATCTGCTAAAGCATAAGCTTTTAGAAAAAAGGCCTCGAAAGATCTATTCAATCTAATAGATTCTTCAGCTTTTTTTAACCCTTCATCACAATGGCCCGTATCATATAATATCCAACCCTCATAAACTAAACGTTCATGTTCACTTGATGCATGTTGGCGTGCCAATTGTAAACTTCTCATTGCTGCTTCCGGGCAATTTAACCTGAAATAAGCATTGATTAGTAATGATTTCAAATGGATCTGATTTCCTTCTCTTGAAATCAAGTACATATTAAATGGCATTGCAAACAAGGGAGATTTATCATTTATCAAGAACATAAAAAATGTTAAACAAGATGTCTCTTTTAAGTGATAAAGTTTGTGAACCATGATGTTTAATGGGTCGTCTCAAGTTAAAAAGCGGTGTGCCTCTTAAGGCCACAGTATAGAGGTGGCAATTTCGACCCATTGACTTATAAGTTATATATGAGTCGAGTTTGGTTAAGTTTTAGCTCAAACAGGTCATATCAAAAAGTTGCCCAAAATGTAAATTTTAATGCACACTCAGCCTCCTAGATTGTTTTATCAAAACATTTACATAGTTATTATTAATAGACAGCACTACAGCCTTTTTAACATCTAATACATTAATGATAAAAAAATGAAAACATTTGTGCGTCAATTTAACTAGACCTAACGTGGTTTGAAGCACACAAACATGCGTACATATAAAGTGTACTTAGTTTGTAAATGCCAAAAACATAAAGGATGATAATATAATACCTGAGGAGAAGCAAAGACTGTCTAAAATATAAAACTCCTTTAGCCGTTTCAGACTCAAGCATTTGATAGATTACAGAAAGTGACCCAATATCATCAACAGCAGACCACCGATCATACAACTGTAACCAATAATCTGCAGTTGTCCAATTCGGAACATGTTCACGAACTAAAGTTTGAAATTGTGCGGCGGGTACCCGCCCTTCAAACATCCGGTAATCAGGAGAAATTGTAAGAATAGCCTGTACATCACAAATAGCCGATTGATAATCTTCAAGAACTAGATAGAAACAAAACCTCAGTTCCAAACATTCAACCGCAAGTTTGAAACCAAGAATCTTGTTAATTTCAGCTAGTGAATCTTGAACATTTTGCTTTTTCATTAAAGAAGCTGCACGGTACATATACGGGTACGTCAAAGTTGGATCCAATTCAGTAGCTTTTTCAAGATCTTCCCATCTTTTTTCATTATTTTCACAATATAAAGATCTTTCTTGATACATCCACCCAAGAGGAGTGTTATTCGAAATAACTGAGCTAAGCTTCTTGTAAGATTCATGCTTCTCGCCCTTAATTTGACCTATTCTCGTCAAACCTATGACAGAATAAATGTGTCCTTCAGTTAATGCAGCCTCAAAAACTCTTTCGGCTTCATCATATTCTTTCTTGAGTAATTTCACGCATCCTAACATATGATATGCCATCATCTTTTGTCGACTATTTTCCGTAGAATCCACTAATTGTTCCAAAAGCAGAGCAGATTTATCAGATCCCCGATCAAGATCCATAGCAACCTGGCTTAATAAGCAGTAGAGAGAAAACGAAGCGGACCCTACCATAATTGATCTATGCAAACTGTTAACACTGGTGAACAAGTCAACAACCCGTTCATCGTTAAGAGAATCTGGGAGTTCTTGAAGGAAAACCTGCAAACAAGAGGCAGCAAGAACCGGACAGTTCTCTTCGAGAGCATATTCCATAAGTTCAATCGCATCATTTCTTGATGAAACGGATTTTGCAAGCTTCCTATCACAAGAATCTTTGAGATTCTCACAACAAAACTTACTCGAAAACACCATAATTTCTAGTAAAAGCTCTGTTGATAAATCAGGTAAAAAACCTGTTGAACTAAATTCACTTATCACCTTCATACCCCTTGGTGAAATATCATTCTTTGACAAATCTATGTCTTCAGAAACCGATTCAAGAAAACATCCGTTAAGCATAGAACGAAAAGGAAGCGAAAGGGTCGCCATCTTTTGTCTATCACATGTTATTTTTTCATCCCCAATTTGAAAGGAAACAGTTCCTGATAACTTATTCTTTTGATCAACCATTGCACCATCATTTAAACTAGCATTTACCACAGACGGGAGCTCAGAACTAATATCTATCAATCCAAACTCTTTTGAGCATTTACCGCAAGAAGAGAGTAAATCTGATATAAGTTCCTCACCTCGTTTTTCATATTTTAACCATGCCCCAAAAATGAGCCGTTCATGAACTGTACTTGCTTTGAGCCAAGCTAATCTAAGGCTTCTTCTCATTAATTTAATGTCACCGAGGCCTTTAAAGACTTGAAACTGTAATAAATAGAGATTTGTGCGCTCATGTGGAGGGCATGATTCTAGTTCTTTATGGATTTGGGCTAAAACTTCTACATAATCAACTGGTTTAAAGAATGGAAGAATTGGTGGGTCGGGGACTTTGATTAGAGATTCTCTACAAACAACACAAGTATACACAATTAAAAGGATGAATTTAATAATCTATAACCAAGAGGTGTTTGGATGTGTTTTGAAAGTTTGTTACGTTATATTGGATAAACAAAATCAAGCATAATAAACATACAAGAACATGATGCAAGAGATTGTGTTTGAATGTGTTTCTGCTAGTTGAAGACTTGAAGTCATAATTAATATCTTTGATATGCTGTCTGATAAATCAAATAACAGATAAGATAAGGGTGAACATAAACCTACATATGCAACTTTACACTACCCTTTAATAATCAGTTTTCTTGAAGCTAATATAAAACTCATTATTAGACCCTTAATTTATCTAATAATTGTAACCTGAAATAGGTTATGACTTATAAGAACATTAAAATCCAGATATAACTTTTAAAACGCACATCCAAACACCAAATAAAAATGATGTTTGGGATGTTTCTCTTGCTTTGACTTGAAACAATTTTAGATGGAATTAATTGTTTGGCGAATTCTAAGTAATTAATTACATAATAGATAAAATTAGTGTTACATAAGAGTAGGTAACTAAATTCACTCTACAATTAAATGATAATCATTTTCATTGCAGATTATTTGTTATGGCTAGTATCAAAATGCAAGTACTTGACCCCTAAACCATGAGATAATCATACGCAAAAGTAGTTTATCCAAACACTATACTGGTAATTCAAATAATCACTTTCAAAACACACGTCCAAACACCTGTCAAAAGTATCAAATGAAAATCTTACAATGAGGAAGGAGAGTGAGGTGAGACTTTCGAAAGCTTTCCTCTTTCAACTTGCAGCCATGATTGCGGATTCAGAGCATTTAGATGTGTTTCTTTACAAGATTCAGATGGAAAAAATGTCCTCATTGGGCATAACAGATGAAAACTATCCCAGATCCCCACAATAACTCAATTAGGGTTTTTTGGCCAAATATTACAAATTGAATGAATCAAGAACATTCAATCCCTAAAAACCCCCAATTTAAAATGGGTTTTCTTGTCTTGATGATGACATACACCCCAGATCTCCACAACAGCACAATCAGGGTATCAAGAGCAAATACTTCAACTTGAATATCTGAAGACCTTTCAAACCCTAAAAAGTCCCCAATTTCCAAATGGGTTATCTTAACTTGATAAGAAGAAGTACCACAGATCTCCACAATAACAAAAATAGGATTTTGATGCAAAATTCATCAAATTGAATAAATCAATAACAATCAAAGCATCAAACCCTCAAAAATCCCCAATTTCGAATTGGGTTCTGTACTTCTTCTTTAAAGAACCAGAAATCACCAAAAACCCTGAAGAATTACACAAGATCTCTGCCATTAAAACAACCAAAACCACATCAAACCCACCAAATCTTTAAAAACAACAACACGAAAAAAATAAAAAATTTATAAAGATAGATAGGCTTACTAACCTTGTTCCTGCATAAGATCCACAATAAAGATTCAAACTTTCTGCATCAAACAAAATTTTAAAAAAACCATCAAACAAACCCACTAATCTAGTGAATTGAATGACCAAATCCCACAACAAATCGATACAAAAACAAATCAACCAAACCCACTAATCTAGTAGCTTAGATGAACAAATCGCACGAGATTAAAGTGAATGAATCTGAAGAAACATTCAATCTTTACCTTTTTTCTTTCGTTTGTTCGGTAAAAGCAAAAGTTTCCCCTTTTCCTTTGTTCTATTCAATTTCCCAATTCTTTTTTTCCCGTTGGAAAACACAAAAGATTGAAGCTCATGCGATGTTGTTCGTTGTTGGATTGGGGGAACATAATAGAGACCAAGAATTTATTGGTGCCAGCAAAGAGTACAGGTGTTGATGCACGACGTACAAGTTTAAGATAGCAAGATTGGGGTTGTTGATGATAAATTGACTATACTGCTTTACTTTAAAAGATATCAAGAATAATATACAGTTGAAAGTGAATAACACAGGAGTGATTGGTGGGGTACAATGTATTACTTGTAGGGTTTATGTTAGATTTACAAAATTCAAATGAATACAATGTTTTTGTTTTAAGTTTTGTTTTTGTTATTATATGTAGGGATTATTACTTAATTTGATTGATTTTACAAATAAACATTTATGATTAACCTTCCTTTATTGGTTAATATCCTAAAGATTTTGTATGTTAGTTTGGTACGAGAAAATACAAAATAAGTATTTGATTCATAAATATGATTTAAAGAGTTAATTAAACTATTATGAATTATTAAGTGAGTAAATTAGTTAAAGTTTGTTGGTTTCACATTTTGCATTCATTGTGTATTAAAGGTGTATGCTTTCTTTTTCATTTTATTTTCCTCGTTAAACATTACAAAACAATTATTATTATTTTTTAAGAAAGGTAAACCGTATAAAGATATTTAATTTATGTTTTTTAAGGTATTTAGGTATTTAACTTTTCTGCTCTTTAAAATACTAAACTTTTTGTATATAAAAGAATTGGCAACCTCTCGTAATTGTTTTTAGTAAATTATAAATATTTTATTTTTGTTACGTTCTTAGTTATCATCAAAATTTTATTATTTCTTAATTATAAAAATATTTTATATTCAGAGGAATATAAAAGAATTTAGAACCTATTATACTTACCTAAAAGTGTTGTAGATATTCTATTTTTGTTAAATATTCATATCCCGACGATTAAAACAAAATATTATTACGTGATGTTTTCTTTTCAGGAACGAAATTTATTATATAAATAGACTTAAGAAACAACGTCGTTTTTTTTCCTTTTGGACGGCAAGAAGCAATGTCGTTAACACTCCAATTTTTTAGCATCTCGTTAGCGACCGACTCGCAAAAAACTCTAACTAAGCTTAGTTTAAATAAGCTCAAACTTATTTTACAACTTATTTGATAAATAGTTTTGAGTCCGACTTTCATATGTCGAGATCGAACCGGCTTGCAAGACGAAACTAACGTTGTATGTATATGATGTTTATTTTATCTTTTGTGTATATACTTATATATATGATTATTACTATATATAAATTTATGTTTAAAACAGTTAAATAATTTTATTCATTATTTTAAAAAAATTACATGAACCATTTAATTTCATAAAAAGATCTTGTATATATATAACATGTATTCTATAAAGAGAGGTTAAAAATACTTATTAAAAAGTATTAATATATTTGTATAAGAAAACGTTATTGAAAAAGTTTTAAGAAAACCTTCATAAAAATAACAAAAAACATTTTTCAAAATTTTGATAGATTTTAAATTGGTTTTTATTTATTTAAACTTAATACTTTTAACTTTACTTAAATAATAGAGTAAATTACACAGACAGTCCTTAGGGTATGCAAGTATTGCAACTTTAATCCCTACTTTTAATAAATTACATATGTGAGCATATACTTTGTATGGTATCATATCGGTAGTTCCCGATGCTAACATATGTTAAGTTTCTCAATTAAGTCAAGTTGAAATTACCAAAAATACCCTTACATAAAAAATAAAAAGATCCATATAATTTAAATAAAACCAACTCACCTCCACCCCACCCCCAATCCATCATCTTCTTCATCTCTCTCTCTCTCTCTCTAAAAACTCAATCTCTTTAAACTAAATCACCCCAAACCACTAGCTTCGGTCACACCACCACATCGCCACACCTATCGCCACCTCCGGTCAATACTCACCTGCGACCACCACCTTCGGTAACACCCACCTATGACCACCACCTCCGGTCAACGCCCACATGCGACCACCACCTCTTGTCAACACACACCTACGACCACCACCTTCGGTAAACACACATTTGCGACCACCAACTCCGGTCAAGACCAAGCCCATCGTAACCTCATCATCTTCCTCCTTCCTGAAACCCAAATCTGGGACGGCTCCTCCGCCACAACCGCCTGCATATGGTCCACCACAAACGACATTCTCTTTCAATCATCACCCATCGATGATGCTTGAAATGTTAAGTGTCGATTTCGTCAGAGTAACTAAGCCCCATCACAATCACCGCTAAATTGCAATCGTTTCTGGATTTGCCTTTCGGCGACATGCCGACATCCATCTTGACGGAGGCCACAAATCCACTATCGACCAATAATGAATACTATCTTGATATCTTTGCAAAACCCATTTGCTTTTTGGTGGGGTATTTTTCAATATTTCAAGTGATGATGATGTTTGATGATGGTGGTGGTGATTTGGACATGGTTATACCGGTGATGGTGGTGTTGGTGGTGGTATGTTGGTGGTAGTCTTGGTGGTGTGGGGATGATGGCGTACACGGAACGAGGAGAAAGGGAGGGGGAGGGTGGGTATTATTATTTGTTGTTATTTTTAAATACTTGTTAGAAGGGTATTTTGGTCATTTTTTAAGACTTAACTGGGAAACTTAACCTCTGTTAGCGTCAGGGACTATCGGTATGCATACCATGCAAAGTATAGGCTCGCATCTGTAATTTATTGAAAGTAGGGACTAAAGTTGTAATATCTACCCCTTTTGGAAAATAGAAACCCAAACCCGAATCCATTTTGGTCAATTTATGGAAAATCAAATACATTAATCAGAAATTTAATTTATTTTAATCCTTCAAAAATAATAATAATACTATTTATTCAACTTTCATTTATTAAATCAATTCATGGTAATTTCATGATTTATAAAATAAAATTTTATAAATTCATAAAGTTTATTTGTCATTTATGAGTTTTAATTATAAAACTTAAATAAAGGATTAAAATACAAGATCATTTTTTTACAAATATGTAAGATCTATAAAATGTTATTAATATTTATAAGATTTTAAATATTCAACTAAAATAAATAATCAAATTACAAGTTCTTATTAAATTTATAAAGTCTACAAAGATTTAATAAAAAAACTTGTTAAATTAAAATTAAAGTTTTAATAAATTTAAAGTTTAAATTGTAAGTATTCTTTTATTTATTTAAATTATTTAATTTTATATTTATTTCAAATTTCAATCATAACCTCCTTCTAAAAGAATTATAACTTATCATTAACACCATTCATAACATCCTCCTAACCTCAACTATAAAAGCAAGGCTTATGCCTTACTTTTTACTTGTTCATTCTCTAAAAATCTCACTCTCATATTTTTTTTCATACATTGGATATGATCAATTTGAAAATTTTTATTTTACAAGAAATTTCAAGAATTCTTAATACTAAGGTAATCTTTTATTGTTTTTATATTATACATTCCAATCATCCTAACATCCAATTGTTCTCATGACTTTATGTTCTTACTTTTATTCTTTCTTCTACCAAATCTCTTTTTATTTTAATCATTATCATTTGATCATTAACATTTTAATAATCACTAACCTTATAACAATCACTAACGTTCCTATATTAAGCTAACAACACACTAACATAAACAAAGAATCCCGTTTGCATATGGACGACTATGCCGCCGCATTCGGTTATTCCACAAGATTACTTTTTAAATGATGGTTATGTCAAAGTCTTAGAATATTTTTATAACTCAAATAAAGACTAATATACCATATATTGACATAATAAATTGATCTAACCCGTTTCATGCTTTAACGATTTTAAAAGTGCACATAAGTGCCTTACTACAATTCTGGCAGAATATAATCTTACTTCAACCGACCACAACTTGATCATAAAAAACTAAATTTAAGTAAAATCAGACTCCAATATGAATTTCATTGAATTAACTTTTCAACGATATTTTATACGTCTTCAAAATCAATCGGACAACTCAACAATAGCCTTCACAAGATAAGTGCGCATTTCAGCACCTTCTGTCTTGTGTTGCTATTTTGACCTATTTACGGATCTTTTCAAATAGGTTGTGGTTGGTTGAATCTCTTGCTGTGTTGTTGCTGTGGAGTGGAGGATGAAGATTGTTTTCCATTGGTAGGAGGTTCCCACTTCCTCTTGTTGTCATTAGAACTGCTTGTAGTACCACGCGGGGGTAGTTTGCCTTGCGTGACGGCTTGGTCAGTCAGCTTGTAGGCCAATTGGACAGCCTCCTGAATAGTAGTTGGTCTAGTAGTGGTGACCATGCTTTGTATCTCCGGTACGAGTCCATCGATGTATCTCTCAACTCGTTTGTAAGCCGGGTTGATCATGGTAGGGCATAGAGTAGCCAACTCGTGAGAACGAGTTGTGTAAGCTTCAATTTTAGAACCAACCATCCTCAGGTTCCAAAATTCCATTTCCAGTTTTTGCACTTCATCCCTGGAACAATACTCAGCCTTAAGTAAGTTCTTGAAATCTGCCCATGATGTAGCATTTGCAGTTTCAACACCTAACATTTGGACTTGCGTGTTCCACCAGCTCAGTGCAGCACCGTCCATCGTGCCGGCGGCATACTTCACTCTACTCTCAGCAGGGCAGTTGCAAATCTCAAACACGAACTCCAATTTCTCAAACCAACGGAGTAGTCCCACTGCCCTTTCAGTTCCCTTGAATGGGTTTGGCTTGCAGTCCATGAAGGACTTAAAGGTGCATGCTCTTTGTCCTGCAACGTGTTTAGATCAGGTCCTTAGAATTTTTGAATAAGTATTTCAACTTAACCAGGATGACAAAAGGTTAACGTTAGGAGTAAGTTTGGTATTGCTTACCGATTGGAGCGGCCTGCGGATTGAGATTAGGATTTGCAAGAGCATCGGCCACATGCTGATTGATTAGGGCTGCCAGTTCAGCTGGGATCATGTTGATGGTGCCACGACCACGTCCGCGTCCTTGGCCAGTTCCAGACATTCTTAACAATCACAACATACAAAAATAAGCAATATGCAACATATCTACTTCATTTAAGCACAAGTAATTTAAAGAATTTAACACACACACAACTAATAAGTTCAAATAATAATTTCTGATCAAATAAATTGTAAATACGTTTACAATAAATCAAACCAAATACTAAAATTCAAAATATCAGTTGGATGGAAAACACCCTTCCCATCTAAGTGTGAAAAAAAACAAAAGTCCCATGGATAAAGTAGATAATAGAAAATGAATAGACGAGGAAATCAATAGAAGTCGATGGATCCAGATGGATAGAAACTTTCATACGAGTGGAGATGAAGGATTACTTTCGTATCCTTAGTGAAGTTTTATACGGATTGAGACTCTCGTGTCCCCAAAGTATAGAATTAAAACTTTTTACTAACTGTGACTGTTATCATCCGACAGGATTCACAAGATTTCTCATGCACGACAAATTACAATTACGTGTGCACCCGTGATGGTAATTTGCTTTGCATGATCACCCTTGGTTCCTCTTATCCGAGCTAACATACTTTGTCAAGTACAGAGTGTTATCAATGATAGAGGTATTAAAGATATAGTTATTAAACCAAGGGTTAATTAACCAAACTTGTACGAAAGAATTGATTGAAGAAATATTCTTTTGGGCAAGGAATCGTCGATGCGCTTAGGTCAAATGGGTGAATAGCGTTATCGTAAGTAAACTTTGATAAGTTGTCTCGTAGTGTGTATGGTAATCACCAGTACAGCTATTATCTGTTCCATAAGACAGAGAAGTGGTAGGGTAGGTAAGGAAGAATTAGCAGACGTAACTCTCGTATGAGAAACGCGTTCAATAGGTTGCAGAACATACTCCTAATGAACCATCCAAGTTAGGCACCAATGGTATTGTATCCAATTTCGAGAGGTATAATGTAAAAGGTAAGGTACATGTAATTCGTAAATAACCCTCTCGTAACTCATAGCAACTCAGAGTCACTTGTACGAGGAAACATGAGGTAACAACGGGAAATCAAGATGAACTGGTCTTTTTCCCATAAACATAAAATGAAGAGATGATTATGCCATTCCTGTAGCTGAACGCTCACAGGAATATGCCATATCAGGCAATTCCCAAGCAAGTATAGCAATTTAGATTATCATAAACTAATAAAGCTAAACGTGTCTATATGCGTGTAACTAAGGCATCAGGCTATAGTCTAAATGCAATGCAAATGAAATGCATATTTAATTTAGTTCGCTATAACCATTGGCTATGATACCAATCTGTGACACCCTCAAATTCCACAAACGGGGTAATACCGTTAGGTGCGTGACATACTAGGATCTTAGCCATTAGTTACACCAAACGATACAACAATTACAAAACATAATTTTTAAATTATATAAAGTTTCTTAAAATCAGAATTAAATACAAAACATGAGAATAAGTGCGGAAGCGTATAAACCATAATACGGCGCAAACACGCGCAAACCAAATAAATATAATTTATAGAAAAATATAGATTGTTCATTTGACCCTACGATGATGAATGCAATGCAAGATGCTCCTATTCATGCGCAACTTAAGAACCTGAAAGAAACATGTTAAAGTGTCAACACAAGGTTGGTGAGTTCACAGGTTTATCAGAAAGTAGTAAGTAATAGTAATGAAATCCAAACTTAGTAATCAAAGCATATAAGTAGGTAGCTAGCCCACAACAAATCCCTATGTGTATGAATTTCGCGATCGAGCTGACAGTAATAATATAATGAATGCCCCGATTGTGGATACCAGACCACAACACTATAAAATAGGCTAACCATTCCCCCGTTTGACCTCCAGTCAAGCTAGCGCGACTAGCCCGGGTGGGGTTTGTCAAACCCAGTAGATCTACTAACAATCACCTCGTTAATTTCATATTAACAGTCCGAAGAGGCGTAGTGGTATCACAATAGTAACCAATATATGCAGTATTACCAATCTAAGTAACGTATAGTTTATGAAACACAACATGTTTCTCTCCCCCAAAAGAGAATATAATATGAAAGTGGGACTGTAAACTCGCCTCGAATGCACCACAATAAGCAATTGAAATCACAAATGATTTGTTTTCCGATTAACCTGAACGTACATTGAATATGAAATCAATAACTAATACTAATAATGTGGTCGTATGGTTTCGCGTTTCACGGCTCGGTTACGGTGTCGGTTATCGATAGGAGTCCCCCCCCCCCCACATATTCAAGCAAGCAAATGCAAGCATACACAAACACACAAAAACATAAAACCCAATATTAATGTATAGCCCGAATTATATATAAGAGTATAAGAGTACTCTTTTTATATATAAATAATCATACAACATTTATTAATAGAATTCATATGTTTAGTAACACATTACCCACACACATGTAAATAACACACAATATAAAAATACACCTAAAACACTAATACAAATGTTTAATATAAATAGCTCTCATGCAGAACCCAAAAGACACAATATGAGACCCAATAACAACGTTATATTCCTTAAATCTATATAACCAAAACACACCCACAACACCCTACATACATGACTACATATAAGCATGCATGAACCTCAATAAACCCACCCACCATTATTACCTTCAGAATATATATAACAACATTCACGTATGCCACATACACCCCAAATTATATATATACACCATTACACCTACACATATACTTAAAAAAGTCAACATATAAACAATAAATCCAAACACAATAGTGATCACTATAATAATATCAAGAAATACTCCTGGCTATATATACATTCATATATACAAACAAGACTACACACACAATCAACTCACATATATATATGTCATATCGTCAATCACACGAACATGGGAAAAACACAAAGTTAAATCCATACATTAACATTCCAACAGGAAGATCATACACACACAATTATGCATGGCACACCGCAACGCAGTCAAATCCGCTGCCAACCATGACCCAACCCAATCCAACTCGCACGCGTAACAAACTAGGCCGTAACCGAAACCACAAAGATACGAATATAAGTGGGGGTCGAGTAATAATACTGAACAAGGTACGAGGCTATGTCGCTCACTATTCGCGGCCGCCAGCTCGATCGATTCTTCGAGTGATCGCGGTTGAGGATGGTTGTAGTGCCACCGAGAGGAGGTATCACTGCAAGTAGAGGGCCGGGGGAAAAGGGTCGTGCGAGAGAAAGAAGTCTTCCGAAGGAACCTTATGCATAAAAGATGTTCGACGACAATAGGAAGAAGAAAAGGGTTTCGGTAATTTAGGGTTGTGGATGTAAGGAATGGCCGAGATAATTGTTTCGGTTACAATAAACTTGCAAATAGATGAGAGTTACACAATGGTCTCCTCAAGTATTCTCGGTTTGCACTTTAGTTCCTCCAAGTTAGCCAAATGTATATTTAGATTAATTTAGTTTGATATAACTAGTAAAAATAATAGTCACTATTGTAATAATAATAACAATCATAATAATAACCATTATTATAAAAATTAAAATGTAATCGTTTATAATGAGAGTGGTAGTGATGTTAACCTGAAAATTTCGGGTTGTCACAGAAAGTTATCCAGAAGACTTTGAACTAGTCAACTATAAATTTTTATGATTTGTTGGGTATTCTACCTTGGAAGAAATTGAAGATTTCAATATTATTGAAGTTGAAGACTTGAAGCACAACATCTCCTACCATATAGCATCTCATAAGGGGGCATACCAATGCTAGCATGATAACTATTGTTGTATTAGAATTCAGCTAACCGTAAGTGGTCATCCCAACTTCCTCCAAAATCGATAACACATACCCAAAGCATGTCCTCCAATGTCTGAATGGTCCTCTCTAATTGACCATCAGTCTAAGGATGATAACCCGTGCTAATATGTAACCTCGTCCCCTTAATGTCGTGGAATTTCTTCCAGAATTTGGATATAAACCGGGTGTCACGATCAGACACAATAGACACCGACACACCATGACGAGTTACAATTTCCTTGATGAATAGATCAACCAACCTCTCAGATGAATATGTCTCGCG
>BJCM01084648.1:0-13907 GCA_018326385.1 Flaveria bidentis
GACTTGGATCACAACGTACTAACCGCATCAATATTCTAGGTGTCTTGGGCATAAAGAATCCTACATAAAGGACTATGTTGGCACGTGTCCGGCGTGTAATAAGTGCAATATGCACCATCCTACTGTGTGTTTTGATTTCAAGCAGTTAGAGCACTTGTGTGTTTTGATTTCAAGCAGTTAGAGCGCTTAGCCAAGGGTTTAAAAGTGTTGGTCAACCTAGCTTTGCCGATTAATGCAATCAAATCGGGAAGAGTCCGACGTTGACATTATACGTATGGAAGCTAGGAGAATCATTGAAATGCATATGTGAGGTTAAATAGGGCTCAAGGTCAAATGGTCAATAAAAATTAAATGAAAAAAACACAAATTCTGCTTTGTAATATATGCAAACCTAGGGTAAGGTAATATGGCAACCCTGTCCATAGAAAGGCATTCGTGATTGGTGTTATTGATGATTGACAAGACCTAGCCGTAGTGATGTTGACTTTTGTAACTAAGTTGGACTCGACACCAGTTATAAGGATGACATACCAAAGAAAACATTTAGAACTCATTATAAAGATTATGAGCTCATAGTTATGCATTTTGGGCTAGCAAAGGCACCCGTAGTGTTCACAGATATGATGAATCGGATGTGTAAGCCATATTTGAATAAATTTGTCAGTGTTCATTAAGGATATTCTAATTTATTTAAGGATAGGAAGAATCATGAGAAACATGTGGGGATAGTCTTGTAATTATTAGAAAATAAGAAAGTATACACTAAGTTCTCTAGGTGTGTCATCTATACTGACCACGAGAGTTTTCAACACATTTTTTATCATAAGTACTGAACATGAGGTAGAAATGTTGAATTGAGTTTTTAAGTCTCTACGACTGTGAAATATGATGTCACCCAGGAAAGGCAAATATGGGTTCCAATATGTTGAGCTGTATGAAAACATTCAAACCTATTTGCGTAAAGGCATTCAGAATGACAGTTCATTTAGGTTTCAAATCCCACATCAATGTTACTCAAATTGAGTCAACGAGAAGACCGAATGTGCAGGACAAGGGTTTGGAGTCCTAGAACAAATAGCTATACAAAAAGAAAATGGAAGATTGTACTTTATTAGGCGGATTTGGGTTCTATTTATGGGGAATGTATCTTCTCTCTTCTTTAATGTTGAGGAGCAACTCTGCATCCTCTACTTAGACATTGCCATGTCTGCTAGTTCATTCAATTCTTCTAAGGAGAGAGAATAACTTCATCTGCTTCATAGTTCCTAGTACCTAGATAGTGTATCCTTATTGCCCTCAACTCATCATTCTGAGTGTTCGACCTGGGGGAGGCCCTGATAGTAGCTTCCATAAAGCCTGAGGACCCAATTGGACTTTCTCCCCTTACCTTCTTCTTCTTCTCTCTCATCCACCTCAATTTCCTTAGGAGTCAATTCCCTTTTCCCTTTGTCACTCATAGGTCTTTATGACTCAGGGTGAAGAGAGCTTTGGCCTTCATTGCCTAATGTAGCAGTCAAGTTCTAGCCAGAGAAAGGCTGTAAAGCACCTTAACTAGCTGGTGCCACACTAAGGTACTAGGTGCTGAAGAGATTCATGTCTCAAGGTTCACAGGTTTAGCTACTGGGCCTTCATTCAAGGTTTCCCCTTAGAAGCTAATCTTAGGGTGTCCACCTTAACATCTAGCTGACCAATATCATTACTTGCTAGTCTCTATCTATATAGTCTTGATCTTTTTTTGAACTCTTTATACACCTCTTTTGAATCCTATCTACTAACCTTGCAACTTTTCTATATTGGCTTAGGTTGACAAGTGGATGGTTAATCAGATATGTACTCTCATAGAATCTCAAGTTGGAGAAGTTGAAGATTTCTTGTTTCCCTTGAGTTCTTGAGATCTTTAGAGCTCTCCTATCAACATCATACCTCCATCTCATGATTGGGTTCGCAAAGTGATGAGATGGAGTAGGCATAGCTCTGGGTATACGTTCCTCAAACATGCTTTGAATGAGTGCTTCCACATCAATTTGAACTTGAGGAGGTTGTTAGGCATGGACAATTGAAAGTATGGGTGGTGAATCCTCAATGTCCATTCTTTGTTAAGAACTCCCAGGTTCTGTGATTGCTTGGACTTTCTTTTCATTTTGGTTAGAATCACCCTCTTGCATAGGTGAGCTAGGGGTTAGGTTTATCACATTCACATATTCTTGTGTTCTTGGTTGAGCTCTTCTTAATGGTTTCCCAGCTAGTTTCTCCTTGAGATGAGAAAGTTCAAGTTGTTGATCATTGACCCTTCTTTGCAAGGTAGTCATCTAAGATTCCAAGTAACTAACCTTAGAGACTAGATAGGTGCATGTTTTTGTCAGCTTTTGCACCTTTAGGCTCATGTTCCCCTCATCTTCATCAGAAGAATCATGTGGGGAGGAGAGAATTGGATCAAAGTCCTCTTTCTCACCACCAGCACTAGGTTCTTGGTTGCTTGTTTTCCCCGCACACTAACAACTTTAGGTGAAGTGTCAATGGGTTGAGTTGCCATGGTTGAGGTCTTAATGATGTAATCACTTGCATAAGTGAGAGCTTTTTCCATATGGACCTCCTCAACAGGTTCAGGGAGATCCACCTTAGTAAAGGGTGAATGATGTGGGCTAGACAAGGGAGAGACAGTGTTGGTCTATATGATTGATATATAGTGCAATTGATTCATAAAACATGGAAAGCCCACTAATCAATCTTCCATAACATAAACAACACAATGATCGAGTTTCAAAAGGTTTTCAATAGGGATCGAAACACACACACAATAAGAATACCAAAGGCTCAAGATGAATACTATGAACTTCCAGCCACCAAAACAAAATTGTAACAAAGAGAATTTTGAATTAGGGTTTTGCAAAACTTGCAAACAATGAGAGGAACAATTCAATATATAAGTAGACCTAGTTTCACTGGATAGCGATATTGTCTAGTCCATGACCTAGTTTCACACAGCTGCGTAACACAGATTCAACGGGATAACTAGGTCAGTAGACTATGAGCGATACTATAGGTTCGCTCATAGTTTCACTGGACTACAAAAGTATACAAACTACAAATTACATACTAAGAAATCTAACATCAAACCTATTACATTAATAACAAAATAAACACAAATTAAGGTGAGTCCAACCTAATCTAGATCTTCAGGTGGGAGTACTCATGTCTCTTTGAGTAGGGGAGGAGAAGAGAGACTTATGGTACTCATTGAATTCCATGTCTTCATTATTGGTTGCTTGAAATCTCTAGGCTAAGGATGGTAACTTTCCCCTGATGGTTGTTCACTAGAGTTTTTAGACTCAAAGTGAAGGCAAAAGGCTATTGGGCTTGTGAGCTCATCAGGCTGAGCATGAGGAACCTCAACACCAATCATTTTTAAGATGGGAGTGGTTTGCTCTTCAGGAGAAGTGGGAGCTCTAATTTCCACTTCCTTTGGTATGGCTGGTGATATGGGGGTCTACATAAGTTGAGTAGCTTGTGTAGGGGTTCGTTTGGATTTTATTTGGTAGGTGATGGTTATTTGTGGCTATGTGCATGGTTGTGAAGTGGAAGGTGTGGGTGTAACATTAGTTGCTACTGCTAGGTTGTCACCTTAAATAATGAGCTCTAACATTTTTGGGACAATGGATGTTTCTACCTTTAAGAAGACAACAATGGCTTCCTCATAGTTTTGAAGATGCCAAGCTTCATTTATCCCAGTCTAAGAACTTTACCTATTCCCCTTTAGGGAACATGCAATATTATAAGGAGTCTATGGTTACAAGCAAGTTAGTATACACAAATTGTGAGTTGTTGGAGCCTTGAAGATTAGCATTTACTATTTAGTTTTGTTTTTGTCATAGTATAGGGCCTTATTTTGTAAATATATGTTCCTTTTGTTTCTTGATTAGTATAAATAGGATTATATGTCTTTGCGTAGACATGGAAAAAGAACTCTCTATATGTATATTGTAATCGTTTGCTAATATCAATGAAACTTCTATGAATTTTTCTGATAATTGCAGTTGATTACTTGGTTCATATAATTGTCAATTGTATCATATCATACACACAGATCGATCCATTTGAACCTATCAAATTGTATCAGAACCTTTGGCTCAGTGATTTGGAGCATAAAATGACTTTTGAGCTCCACTGAATCATTTGAATCTGTGTTTTGATAGCAATTGTTCAATTAATTGTTGATTTCAGTTGTGTTTCATCATTAGAATCATGAATTGAATCACAATTGAGTGATTTGATATCTTCAGATCTGAATTTTCATAAGATTTGAATACGAACAATTCTTCATAGTTGAACTCAAATTTCAGCAAAATTCTGATTAATGTTGTTAATAGAAGGAAAATGATGTTAAAGGATTGATTATGGATGCATTTTACACTTGATTGTAGAGTTTTAGATCAATTAATCAAGTTTTGAAAAGATTTTTAAGATTAGGTTGCTATAAAGATGATAAATTAAGTGTTCGGTGTGTTGAAATAATCTGAAATTCACCAATGTGCTTAGGCGCTTTAACAATGTTTAGGCATTTCAGAGTGAACATTTTGACACTATTTGTGGGTGTTTTAGAACTATTTGGATGTTTTTTCAAAAACCAAGTAGCAGGCGTTTTGGAATCGTTTAGGTGCTTTGGAACTGTTCGGGCGCTTCATCACTGTTTGGGTGTTTTAGAACTGTTTGGGCATTTTGGAAATGTTTGGGCGTTTTGGAACTGTTTGGGTGTTTTGGAACTGTTTGGGTGTTTTCGAACTATTAAGGCATTTATACTTTTGGGAGTTTCAGACATTCCCTAAGGCGTTCCCTTAGGCGTTCCTAAGTCAAAGTGGGCATTTTACAACTATTCAGATGCATCAAGATTCAGACTTTTCTCTTAAAACTTAGAAAATTTTTCAAAATCTAAAATCCAAAAAATAATTTCATTTTTTTATTTCAATTTCAAATCTCAAAACAACAAATATAGTATATTTTTTGAAATAAAATCTTAAAAATGGTTAAGTCTGAAGATTCAGAGAACAGAGTTTCAAAGCTGAAGAACAAAGCTGACTTTTAGAACTGGTCACTCAGACTAATACATCATTTGAATTCTATTGATACTGATCTATGGAAATCAATAGAAAAAGGACCTTACATTTCTGTTACTTCTAATGGTCCTGATAGAGGTTTTGTGTACACCAAAGATTCACAAGAGCCTTATCTATAAGATTGTTTACATGGGGATGATCTAAAGAAGGTGGAAAATAATATTAAAGCCCATTCTCTTATGTGTAAAGGGTTACCTTGGAGGTACTATCCAGGCTTGAGAGTTACCAAACTGGGTATACTATCTACAAAGCCTTGAAAATTATCTGTGAAGGAGGAAAAGAGATTCAAGATCTTAAAATACAGAAATTGAAAATGCAACTTGAGCTGTTTGAGCATATCTCTGAAGAAACCATAAACCAGATAATGAACAGATATGTGCAACTTACAACAAAATTGTCAACTTTAGGGATTAAGAATGATCTTCAAGACCTAAATGATAGACTTCTAAATGCACTTCTATCATCTTGGAAACAAATAGTAACCTTGTTAAAGCATACTGAAAAATTTTCTATGGACCTTGATTTGTTAATTGCAAAGATTGAGTCGGTGGAAATTAATGAAAGCTCAAGGAATAACGATAAAGCTACATCTACTTCTCAATACAAGTATGTTGCTTCTCCTGCAAATACTGTAGAAAATTCTTTTCTTGCCAAGGATGAAACTACTCCTGAAGATGAGGGTGATCTATTTGTGGGAGCAAGATTCTTTACTAGTACACCTATCTACTAAACTCAATCACAACCACAGTCTCCTCCGAAACCTCAAATGCCTAAAACTAAAAATGAGACTCCATATTCTAACTCTACTAATCCTAGCAAATTTAAAGATGTTATAAACATCTTTTTAGAAGATGAAGAGTCCAAATCTGCTTTTACAGCCTTTATGGCAAGTTTTCAAGCATATCTGGGTAGTCATTTAACACAAGTTGATTTAATTTTGCAGGATCCGTTTGAGATGGATCCAGATGATGTTGAAGAAATGGATCTCAACTGGCAAATGGTAATGTTAACTTATAGAACACAAAATCATTCATATGTGAACATAAACTATAAGCCAAGTGCAAACAAAACAGTTGGCTTTGATAAGTCAAAGTCAAGGTGTTTTAATTGTAACAACTATGGCCACTTTTCTAAAGAGTGCAAAGTTTCTAGAACACAAGGAGTAAATGATCAAAGTAGCTCTAACAGTTAGAGATATCATCAACAAGCTTAGAAGGCATTTTAGAAGCCATTTCAAAGTCTACTAATGCCAGAATTGAAAGAAGAATCAAAGACCACTGAAGAACGAAAGAAAACACTAGTTCTCAACATCACGGATGGTTATGGTTGGAGTACTTATGCAAAACAATTTACAACTGATCTTACTTCTGGTCTAGCACTGAATGCTGAGATGAAAAACGAAGACCGGTCTGAAGACAAAGATCCAAAGACAAAAGGTGAATCAGACACTCAGGAAGACTATGACTGGAGTGACAAATATGATCCTAAGGAAAATTCAGAAGAAGTTGCTCTTATGGCACAGTTAGAATAACCCAAGGTTGTAGATTCATCATCTGATACTGAGTGTTCAAATTCTTATCCAGAAATTCCAGTGGAAGTAAGAGAGAAAAAGTGCACAAAGCATATTTTGAACAAGTAGAACACTATAGAAACTACTCGTTCAAAATATGTGATAAACTGAAACAAAAAGAGTCAATGCACAATAAGCTCAAAACTGATCATAAAATTTATGATGAGAAAATCATATCTCTTCAAGCTTCTTGGAACAAAACTTTAAAAGAACTTGAACTTGTAAAGAAACAACTTGAACTTGATTTAGCCAAAGTGAAAAGCTAAAAATCTATTATTGAGAAATTGGTAAATGGTAGGAAAGATAAAGATAAAATATGATTAAGATTCACACGTGAACTGATGCCCGAATCAATCTCCAATACCTTACCTGAAAACTTTAATACCCATAATCATTCACCAGAGAATAAAGCTAAGCTTATAGAATTTCAAGAAAAGAAAAAGAATGTTCAATATAATGTCAAGAGTGAAATCAGAAAGATAAATATTGAAATATTTGAGGAAAAAGATTCAGAGAAGATAAAGAATGGTCATCCTATTAAAGTAAAATCTTATGAACCTCAACAAAAAAACAAAAAGCTGTTTGTACCAAAAAGTGAGATTGTTAAAGTGTGAACTTGAACAAAAGGTTAAAAAGTTAATCATATCAATAACAAAATGATTGGAAAATGTGAAAAAGATAAATCGAAAACTTCATGTTCTGATGATTAAGCTCCAATGAATCAAATCAAAACAAAGAATGTGAAAAGGAATCTTCTCAAGATTCAATTAAAACCCAAAGCACTAAATATTCATCAAGAACAAGAAATCAATGACGAAGAAAAGCAACTGCTAAAGCTAAACAAGCTGAACCAATCAATCAATCAATTCAAACTAAACCATTGAAGTTTGTATTAGTAGGAACTTTTGATATGAACACAATATCTAAAACGACATCAAAACGTAAGATCAAATCTAACTCTGATATGAAAACAGGTTCAGGTCCTAAATCTTTCGTTGTTCATAAAAGATTTGGATATAAGGAGTCAAAGAGTTGTGAAAAAGTTCAAAAGCAAAACCATAAATATCAAAAGAACAAAATCACAAAGCAAAAACAACAGACTAATCCAACTACCCATAAATCTAAACAAGATTCAAATATGGCTTCCACATCTAAATTAAGGATTAATCAAATGATGTTTAAACAACCGCAAAAGTACTATTATATATGTGATATGTACAATCATAACACATCTGAGTGTTATTTTAACAAATACTGTCATATTTGTGATATGACAAATCACTCAACTGCTAAATGTTATTTCAATAAATATTGTGCATTGTGTGATGAGACAAATCATAATACTAAAGATTGCTATTTCAGGAAGAAGTCGCCTAGAAAAGATTTTATAAATCAAAGATTTCAAAGAAACCAAAATTATGGTTTTCAAAATCTATCAAAATAACCTTCTCTAGGCTTGAGATCTTTTAGAAGAATCAATTCTAATTATAATAATCAATATACTGTTAGATAACAACAATACAATCAGGGAAATTTCATTCCACGTTTATTGAGAATGAAAATGAAACATTTAACAAGAAAACGTTTTCTAATAATGTTTCGAATGAGGGTTCAAAGTTTCTTGATGATGATCTTGAGACTCAATTTAATGCTTTGAGGTCAAAACAAAGAAAAGATAATCAGATAGTTTTTTCAAAGAGGATTTGAAAATCCAAAATTTCTAAAGAAACCTGATGTGAACAAACTCCATTTCAAGCAATTTACCATTATAGATAAATATGGCAAGCCCAAGACCATCTAGGCTTGGGTTGATAACTCATCTTAAATGTCTTTGAAATGCAGGTACGCCCAAGAAGACCCATGAATACATGGTATGTTTACAGTGGGTGTAGCCGGCATATGATAGGCAATCAAGCCTTACTTCAAGACTTTAAGACAAAAGCTGGTACACATGTAGCTTTTGGTGGAGATGTAGGCGAAAAAATAACCAGTGAAGGAACGATATATAATGGAGTGATATGCTTTGATAAAGTCAACTTTTGTGCTCAGTTGAACTTCAATCTTTTAAGTGTTTCTAAAATATGTAAAAAATCATATTGTGCTTTATTTGATTTATTGTTATATTTCGAAGCCAGGATTTTAGATTAGCAAGGAGTGGGTGGTTGCTAAAGTAGTTAGAGATAGAGATGTCTACAAGCTAGATATGTCTCAAGTTGATCCTTAAACTAAAACGACTTGCCTAATTGCTCACACATCAAATGTTGAAAGCCAGCTTTGGCATAGATGTCTCGGACATTCCAACTTCAAAAACAAGAACATACTTTCAGCGACAAATCATGTAGTAGGAATTACATCAAAGAAGTTCGCTACATTAGACCTCTGTAAAACATGTTTGAAAGGGAAGCAATATAGAGCGACTTATAAGTCCAAGATGATAAACTCAAATTCAAAGCCTCTACAGATGCTACACATGGATTTATTTGGTCCTAAAAACATGTAGAGCATTTGAAAGAAATTGTATTGTTTAGTTATCATTGATGATTATACAAGATTTTCTTGGGTTTTCTTTTTGTGTGAGAAATCTGAAATGGCTAAATTAATTAAATATTTTATCACTAAGTAGAAAATCAACTTGATCAAAAAGTAAAAATAACTAAAAGTGATAATAGAACAAAATTCAAGAATGCTAATGTTGACATGTTGTGTGTAGGGAAAGGGATAGCTCATCAGTTCAGGACTCCAAGAACTCCTAAACAAAATTGAGTTTCAGAAAGGAAGAACCGAACATTGATTGAGGCAGCCCATGCAATGTTAGCAGATGCTATGATTCCTATCACTTCCTGGGATGAAGCCACATCAACTACGTGTTTTATTTAGAATCGAACTCTATTGGTGAAAGACAAACAGAAAACTCCTTATGAGTTGATGTTTGGCAGGAAATCAAACATAAATTTTCTTAAATCTTTTGGTTATCTGGTTTTGATTCTAAACTCAAATGATCAGCTAGGCAAATTTGATGCAAAATCTGATGACGAATTTTTTCTTGGATATTCGTCAGCTTCTAAAGCATATAGAGTTTATAACTCTAAGACGAATGTTATCATTAAAACTTTCAATGTTAAATTCCTTGAAAATTCATTTCCATTAGTTACAAATGGTCCAACATGGTTATTTGATTAAGAATCATTGTAAAACTCATTCAATTCTAATCTGTTTGAATCATCTTGTGTCCACAGGAAACCGGTTGGAGATCTTGGATCCTTTAGTGACAATTCTGACTCTGATGGTATGGATGATTCAAGCCCGGACTATCCGTTCCTCATTTGTGAGAGATTATTCAATTCAGAGAATCTTGATCAACAAATTCCTGAGCAACACCAAGTTCCTGCAAATTCTGATCTTTCTCAACCAATTACTAATGATGGACCAGAAATTCATCAACCTGAGTTTGGAACTTCATTTGTATCCGAAGATATAGATGTCAATACCAATCTTGTATTTTTATCAACTCACCAACTCAAGTTCCGAATTTCACTCAACATTCATCAAACCTATTGCATCAGCTCTTCGACTTGAAACAAACCAATCTTGATAAGAACGTTCAAGAAGATGAGATCCTTACATATCGTATTCACAAGAAACATCCCATCTCACAGATTATTGGTCCTTTGAATGAGAGAACTATGAGAAGTCATACAAAGCAAGCAAACATTTGCTTATACTTGTGTTTTCTAACTCAAATTGTCCCTAAAAACATAACTGAAGCATTACAGGACAATAGTTGGATTGAGGCTATGCAAGAAGAGTTACTACAATTCCGTAAACAGGAAGTGTGGACACTTGTTGATTTGTCTAAAGGAGAGAATGCCATTGCCATAAAATGGTTGTGTAGAAACAAATATGATGATCGAGGAATAGTTGTTCGAAATAAAGCAAGGCTAGTAGCATAAAATCACACCCAGGAGGAAGTAATTGACTATGATGAAGTGTTTGCTCCAGTTGCAAAACTTGAAACAATTCGTGTCTTCTTGGCATATGCTTCTTATATGAAATTCAAGGTGTACCAAATGGACGTTAAAGGTGCATTATTGTATGGACCAATCACAGATGATGTTATGTCAAGCAACCTTAAGGTTTTAAAGATACTGAATTCCCTCATCGTGTGTACAAGCTAAGAAAATCTTTATATGGTCTTCATCAAGCTCCAAGAATCTGGTATGAGACCTTGTCCCAGCATTTGATCCAACATGGATACAAAAGAGGGAAATTTGACCTAACTTTATTCATAAAGAAGGATGCAAATGATCTTTTATGTGCGCAAGTGTATGTGGACGATATCATATTTGGTTCTACCAGTTAGAAACTATGCTCAGAATTTGAAGAGATTATGAAATCGCATTTCTAGATGAGTTCTATGTGAGAAATTAGTTCCTTCCTTGGATTGCAAGTAAAACAATCTACAGAGGGCATTTTTATCAATCAAGAGAAGTTTGTTGGTTATCTATTGAAGAAATTCAAACTTCAAGATTGTCAATCTATTAGAACTCCACTAACATCAATACCAAGATTGATCCTGATCCGAAAGGAAAATCTATTAACCAAACATTATACAGATCTATGATTGGATCTTTGATGTATCTCACTACTTCTAGACCTGACATAATGTATGTTGTTTGTGTATGTGCCAGGTATCAATCAGACATGAAGGAATCTCACCCAATCGTAGTCAAACACATATTCAGATATCTCAAAGAAAACTGGCTCTAGGGTTATGGTATCCTTATGAAGGAAACTTCGAGTTACATGGATATACTGACAATGATTATAGGGGATGTAGTCAAGATAGAAAATCTACGACGAGTGGTGTTGGTTTTTAGGACCCCGATTAGTCTCATGGCAGTGTAAGAAACAAACAAATGTCTCAGTCTCAACTGCAGAAGCTGAGTACATAATTGCATTAGTAAGATGTTCTCAAATCCTTTGGTTACAAAACCAATTGCTGCATTTGTTGGAGCATATATTGTCATATATAGTGTGTCCGTCGCTTGACGAATAGTCTAGGCTTAATGTAATACACCTGATATGTTGTAAACACATGAAACTGAGTTATTCACAGGAACATATGCGAATGAGACTCAGTCGTACGACTGAGCCATGCTAATGGACCAGTCGTGCGACTGAGAGATGCTATTGGGCCATTCGTAAGACTAAACCATAAGTATGGTCCAGTCGTACGATTGAACCATACATAGGGTCCAAGCATACAAATGGGCCCAGTCGCATCTGATATGGGCTGAGGCCTATAAATACTAGTTTCATTGTGTAGAAAGGGTGAAGGAGTGTGCCCGGGGCCTAGGTGTTGCCGGATGAGAGGGGAGATCATGCTCGATCTCCCCTTGCCAAGATTCGTGATTCTTATGTTTAACAAGCTTGTAATCATTAGATTTTATCAACGAAACCATTTTATTATTGTTCGTTATCTTGTTTGTCTCTTGGTTTTGGTTTTGTTTCCTTCCGTCAAGAACACGCTCGGATGTCAACCGATCCAGCAACTTCACAATTGGTATCAGAGTTGGTTACTGCTAGAATGATCTAACAATCATTCTAGCAACCCGAGATCTTGATTTCTGGATCTATTTCATGTTCTTTGACGTTAAACCCACTTCGTGTTCTTCGTGTTTTGCTCAGATCTTGTTATGTGTGTTGTTTCTTGGTTAAAATTGAACTCGGAACCACGTTCTTATTACCCTTGCGAATCTGATGATGTCTATTTTGTTGCGGTTCATGTAAATTTATCAGATTAGGGTTTTTGGCAGCCATGGTGGTTGCGGATCTGAAAATCTGCGTGCAGATCCGCTCATGCGACTCGACCATGCGACTGGACTATTCGTATGACTGGTCTATGCTAATGGACCATTCGTATGACTGGACCATGCTAATGGAGCATTCATACGACTGGAACTTGCTAATGGACCATTCGTATAACTGGACCATGCAACTGGACCAGTCTTATGTCTAGTCGTGCGACTGGACCAGTCTTATGTCCAAGTCATGCTACTGGACCAGTCTTATGACCAGTCAAACGAATATATCATTCATATCATCCATTCACACGAATGTGATATTTGTCCTCCATGTCATACGAATGAATGGTGTTCCGGACAAAAAAAGTCAAGGAACTGCCTCTTGCACACATTTGAGGATGAGCAAAGCACATTCATCCTAATGTTCTTTTTCCAAATAAGTTCGATGGATACCCTATTATTTGTTAGACTTCTAGAATAGATGAATATAGTTAGAACACGAAAGAGAGAAGAGAAGATGTCAGCAGTCAGTGTTGATTTTATGGGGTAGTCAGGAGCATCTAACTATTTATAGGCCAATCAAGTTATATTTATCCGTACAGAGAGGATTCTGATTCTTAGAGGGAATCCATGTATAGATAAATTGAAGACATAATCAGAAAGTGATGATGTGAGCTGGTTTCTGATGATGAATCTGAGTGCATGCTAATTTGTGTGAGATTATAAGGTATGGATTGGAACCTTCTACTTTTGCCTAATACACCGTATGAAGACAACAGGAGAGCACAATGTTTATATATTGGGATATGCTGAATTTGAGGGGGAATTTCTACAGATGTTATTGTTGATCAAGTTAGCCTGTGCGAAGATTGAAGCAATGGAAACCAGAGAAAAGATTGACTAAAGATTGTAAGAGGTGTTATCTACTATTCGCAAGCAACGTCCAAGGGGGAATTTGTTGGAGTATATATTGTCATATATAGTGTGTCTGTCGCTTGACGAATAGTCTAGGCTTAATATAATGCACCTGATATGTTGTAAACACATGAAACTGAGTCATTCGTAAGAGCATATGGGAATGAGACTCAGTCGTACGACTGAGCCATGCAAATGGACTAGTCGTGCGACTGAGAGATGCTATTTGGCCATTCGTAAGACTAAGCCATAAGTATGGTCAAGTCATACGATTCAACCATACGTAGGTTCCAATCATACGAATGGGCCCAGTTGCATCTGATATGGGCTAAGTGTAAGGATCTAAGATCTAGTTTGATCAATTAGGTTATGATTTGCAGCGGAATAGTACTAGAATTAGAAGAAATTTAAGCAAGAATAAGATGAATATTCAATCAAGCAGTGACGGTTATAGAGAGAGAAAGTTTTTTGCAAAAGATAATGTTTTCATTCATTCATAAGCTTCGG
>BJCM01084650.1:0-19290 GCA_018326385.1 Flaveria bidentis
CTCCGGCGACAGCGTTTCCGGCGGAGATTGTGGTGGTGGTGGTGGTGGATTTGGGAAGGAGTTGGGAGGTGGGTTTCATGAGGGGTTTTGAGGGCTTGTTGGAGGTCATGCATTTGGCGTTGAGCATGGCCATGGTGGTGGAGAGTGTGGCTGCCATCGGTGGTTGTTGTGGTGGTGGTTGTTTGATGAGAGGTGTGAGTGAATGTGCATATAGGAAGTGAGAGCCAATTGGGTTAATGTAATGGAGATTGTGATGTTATCCATTGGATTTCACATTTTTTTAAGTAAATTTCACATTCTGTTAATGTGGTTTGATTCAAATGATGTTTTTTCTTCTAAAGGTTTTAAAAATTATGATTTTACTAGTAGTTAATAATTTGTCATAATTAACTTCGATTGACATCAATTGACCAAACAAGACAATAAGGTTATTTTTCTTATTCAACAAAGTCAGTGAGATGTTAAATCAAACAGTCAAGTTTCAGTCAGATGCAGATCCAGTCAGAACTTCTTACTTGGTCAGCTTCTGACTCAGTCAGCAGTAATCAAACAGCCCCTAAGTTAATATTATATAAGCTCCAGAAACGATTTTGGGGACATGGCTCTCAATATCAATCATTGGTTTTTATGTGGTTATCATAAATTTAAATAAAATTATATATATACTAATTATTAATTTTAGAATGCATAAAACGTTATACAATATGCTATATTGGTTGTATTTATCTTTTGTTTTTTATTTTAATAATTCTAAACATTTTTTGTTTTTAACCCAATATTTTATATCTTTTATAAATTTGCCCCAATATTGTTTTACTTTCAATTTTAGTACCCAATATTTTTATATTTTACAAATTGTTCGTTTTACGTTCTGGTTTAAATTTTACGAGTTAACACGTCGTAACTTGCGTTTGTGGTTCAACAATTTACGCTTATTTTCCCCCGTTTAACGGCCATGTCGCAACGTGCTGGTTTTATATCGACTTACTTATTATTTTATATGCTTTAGATTTTGCATGTGACTTTCAACGTTTTTATGTTTGTTTTTTGTTTGATTTATTTTTTTTTTTTTGGTTTTTTTTATTTTTTGATATGAGGGTTTTCTTGATGTTGGTGATCAATAAATGTAGTATGTCATTGATGCTACTTGGTACGGTTTACGTCTCCCGCTGCAACGCGGGGGCTTAATACTAGTTCATACGTAATATCTTATGTTGATAGCTATAACATATACTTAAAGTTACTTGACTTGAAAATCAAAATATAAATTCTAATCGTCCATTATTAATTAACCGGTAATAATCTATACTGATAAATTAACATATAACACTCATAACTTTTGTTTTAGTTGTTAATAGCAATTTTAGCATCAAAATCATCATACGATTAACTAGATTTGCACTCAATATCAACTCGATTTCGCTTGTAAGTTTTTCAATTCATAATCATCATTAAGACTTAAATTGTATGAACATTAAGTGTAAACATTTCATTATTACGTCAACCGATCGAAATTTGAAATAGAACGTCACCCGGTCGAAATTTGAAATAGAAAGTGAAATTAGTAGTATAAAGATTAATTGTACAAATGATAAGTATAAATGATTATTGATTAATGATATAGTTTGGATATGTAAGTAAGTTTAATGATACAGTATAATAGAAACTAACTTTTTTATAAACTTTTATATTAAAACTTCTACACACGTATATAGGTATAATAATGATAATAACTAGGTTTTGTTGCGCGTGTTGCCGTGCGTATGCGAGTTTTAGTGTAACCCTAAATCAAAATCAAAATGAATGTTCAAAACCACAAAATCAATAAAATACACCAAAACCCTAAATTCACAACACACCAGAACATGCAGAACCCAAATAAATCAAAGCCCAACACCATATGAAAATCAAAGCCGCAAGAAAGCGACAACATCAACGAACCCTACAAATCAGAGACACGTATCCAGATACAAAAAACCTCACCCCAAAATCTCGAACTCACACAAAAAAACAATATTAAAACACAAACAAAAAAAACACAAACAAAATAAACAAAAATAAATTTAACAAAAAAAAGGGAAAAACCCATCGACTAAACCTATTAATTAGAATAGTAATAGTAATAAGATTATGTAATCGAAAATCAGGCCGTTCGATCGTCATCCATCCGACGGTCACAAACCACGTTGGACGTTTAACGGACGGCTCAAAAACACTCGTGTGCTGTTTCTTTCTTGAGGTTCAAACTTTCGTACCCCTTTTAACGTTAACGCCAACCGTCAACGACCGTTAACCCCCATCCACCCTCAATGCAACAAAACCCCCATCACCTCTTAACGTCACTTAACGCCGTCATCCCCTCCCCCATTCTATTCGTTAGAATACAAACCAAAATTTATACGTTTTCTCTCCTCTATTTCTCTCTCTATATCTCGATCTTTCAACGGGCAAAGGGCAATAGCATCTGTTCACAACTCATGGTTTCAATTGCTGTTTGATTAGGGTTCTTGATTTGGTCACTTGTTTACTATCAGAGGTATGTTTGATTCACTTTAATTGGATGAATTGGTAGTCAAAGCCCATTGATTTTCAAGAAATGTTGTGTCTTTATCGGTTCGTAGAGTGTTTTGTATCGTTTTGGGTGATCGGGTAGTTCGTGTTGGATTGTTTGAAGTGGGTGTGTTTCTTTTGATTTCTGTGTTTATAGGGTTTTTGTGTGGTTGGGTGATGATTGCTTGAATCGTTTATGGAAAGTGGAATTGAATTGCGTTTAGTTGTTTGGTTTTGGTTTGATTTGATTTAGTTATTAGATCTGGGCATATTTGGTAGGTAATTATTGTTGAAGGCTACAGGAGTTCATAAGGTAATTAGGGATTCTGATATATGGTGCAATAGATGTATACATATATATCCGTTGTGAGGGTTTTAGTATTGTGAAGAATTAATATATTTCTGTATTTCTTTAGGGGTTGTATTTGTGAGGAAATTGGTATGGGTAAGGTGGAGTTGCAAGAATCTTGCATTGAGAACAAGCAATCAGGAGCTGCATCAAGCTCTTCGATTTCAGAAGGTAGTAGTGGCATTGTCTTGCCCAAGTCTCCCAGAGTTTCTAGTCCTACAGCCACGTCACCACGTAATCGGTATGCTTTTGTGTATTCGCTTGTATCTCTTATATCGGGTGCTCATTTTGCAAATTGATTATTTGTTTGTTAACTGAACTGCATTTGCGCCTTTGATTTAAAAATATTATGATTTAAATAGATTGTAGAGCTTGTTGGCGCATGATTTATGTACTTTAAATATAAGAAGAAGATTTGTTAGTTATGGCAGTTTTAGACGATCATAATGTGAATATATATGTAGAAAAGATGTGATATATTAGATGCAACTTACTATTCATGTCTGTTAGGTCATACTGTTACATAAGTATGGAACTGTTTAGAACACTTATAACCTATAGATAACAGAAAAAGCAGGGAATTTATAAGCCCTTATCACATAATCTAATGAATATATTTATTTTTTCTTTGTCGATTTAAAGTTTTCCTTCAATTTTTATAACTTGCAACTCTTAAGTTTCTTGGATTAACAATGTGATTCTGGAATTATAGGAGGACAAGTGGACCAATTAGAAGAGCTAAGGGGGGTTGGACCCCAGAGGAGGTATGTATTGGAATATGCTTGAATCTAATATGATGTTTTACACATAAGAATAATAGACTTGGTTTTATATCAAACACACATTTCATGATGTTTCTTTGTATAATGATAGCGTGGACGCGTGGTGGGTGATAATTTTGTTATATAATGTTTCTTATATTTTTTCAGGATGAGACTCTAAAAAAGGCTGTCGGGCTTTTCATGGGAAAATCCTGGAAGAAAATAGGTAAGACACTTCTCATCTCGTTACGCATAGCACCTACTTTTATTTTAATAGTCATTGTTTAATAGATTTATTTAATGCTTAACACCCTCAGGTCGACAGTCATAGTAGGAAAACCTGTAACAGTCCCTTGGCCTTTACTATGCTCTAATTTATGTCCAAATTTTTGTTTTCTTCATATATTTTTTATGTATACTGCTGTGATTGATACATTAGAAGGCCAGATGGTGGAATATCGATTAATAGTTTAAGTAAGTAGACAATGGAAAAGCTAATTGAAATGACAGTTGGGAAGGGATTATTGGAGAATTATGTCAAAGACATACTTTGAGTTGTATATGAATGAAAATCATCAACAATATCTTACCTTTAGTGATATATTACAAGTTGAGAATGTTTTGAGATAATTTTTCTGATTTAATTAATAAGTAATTCATAAGTAGTGGATATGATGCAGTAATCTTGTTTAGGAAGCTCTGTCACCATATTTACAAGCCATTATGTGAAAACGTTAGTGATAAGAATTGATAAATCAATGCTCAAAAGCACCTTTCAAGGAAACTGCATGAAGCTTTTCTTCAATATTTATGCTTTTATATAAAACATGCTCTTAACTTCAGTGATGAGTTACAAGTTTAGACTTTAGAATGCTATTAACCAAAGTTAATTTCTGATTTAAGCAATAATTAATACATAACTAGTGGATATGATGCAATAGTCTTGTTTAGAAAACTTTGTCATTGTATTTCCAAGCAATTGTGTGCAAATGTTAGTGATAAGATTTGATATTGATGCTGGAATTTTGTTTTCAAGGGAACAGCGTGATGATTTTCTTCAATATTTATGCTTTTATTTAGAACATTCTTGTATATATTTTGTGGGCTTGTAGAATGAGTATAAATTTTCAAAAGCGATTTGTTGAAAGGAATATGTTAGTCAAAATTGTTGTGTGTTGGTCAGCAATGATGTTTACATCAATTATAATTTTTGGTGTTTTGCAGCTGAGTATTTTCCTGATAGATCAGAAGTCCAATGTCTGCATCGCTGGCAAAAGGTTCTTAATCCAGAACTTATTAAAGGTCCTTGGACTCTTGAGGTTTGCACCACATTCTTAACTACTAGGTTGCTTTGAGTTAGATATATATATATCTTTGTGCATGAAATATACTCTTTGAAACGTTTGACTAAAATAACTTTCATGGGCTCTCTTGTTTGTCTGTTTGTTTCCTGTAGGAGGACGACAAAATTGTTGAGCTGGTGAAAAGATACGGGCCCACAAAATGGTCTCTCATAGCAAAGTCTCTTCCTGGTCGTATTGGGAAACAATGTCGTGAAAGGTACATAGATTCACTTACACTTGTGTTTATAATTTCTTTTGTTCCATGTTTACGTTAATATCATATTATTATACTATTCTGATCATATTGTTAGCGAGTTATGTACTGGAATGCTCTCTTTTACGATTTCCTTTACAAGCATTTATATTATCTCTAAAGATACGCTACAAAATATTCCAGGTGGCACAATCATTTGAATCCAGATATAAAAAGGGATGCCTGGACCCTGCAAGAAGAGTATGCCCTCATGAATGCACATCGTGTGCATGGGAACAAATGGGCAGAAATTGCAAAGGCATTGCCTGGAAGGTTGGTTTTTCATTATACACACCCCATGTTTGTAATTCTTTGATTTTTATCAAAATGCATAATAAAGTTCAGTGGTGGCAATAGGGTGGGAGGGTATTTTTTTCTAATGGATCCAGTTAGTTGGGCCCGCCTTCAAGCACATTTTTTTTATATTTCTCCTTCCTTTAATTATAAAAGTTAATTAAGGTATAAATATAATTGGAAATTTATTATTAAGATAAAAGTTTTAACTTTTCTTATAATGAAGTAGTTGAAAATGTTTTATGCATTATTAATACTTTTCAGATGACTTTTACCCCCTTTGACCCACTCGACACATTTGCTGCCATTTTGATCATTTTGCCCATAACTAAAACGCTTTCATGCAGGACCGATAATGCAATAAAAAACCATTGGAATAGTTCCTTAAAGAAGAAACTAGATTTCTATCTAGCCACTGGGAGCCTTCCAGCTGTCACAAAGAATGATATTAATGAAGGTGGTGACATAAGCAAAACACCTTCGACCAGAAAACCGATTGCTTCATCAGTTGCAACTGCCCAGGAATCACCTGTAATTGCAGACTACCATAAGGTAGAAGCAGAGACCATAGATGATATAGAATGCTCGACCCCTTCGCAAGATGTAGATGCTTCATCGAGCTTTCTTCCAAGTGGATCTACTGATTCTGAACCCATTGGAACCAAATCACATCCTTCCAAATTTGATCTTAGTCACCTTAGCCGGAATTTGATTCCTAAGTTTGATAATTGCAGTACACCACGTGATGAAATTAATCAAGAGACATCAAATGCAACACCCATACAGTCCAGTGTACACACATATGGATCATTGTATTATGAGCCACCACAAATTGGGATTTATATGTATAATTCAAATTCATTTAATATGTCACCCCGGTGCTCCCCAACACCACCTTATGCTGAAATGTGTGACGCTTCACATGCTCGAACGCCCGAATCTATCTTAAAGATCGCAGCTATGAGTTTTCCTAATACACCTTCTATTTTAAGAAAGAGAAAAGACCAGTCGTCTTTATCATTTTCCAAGATTATAAAGAATGATGAAGTGAAAAAAGGTAATAATGATTTGGAGGAATCTGAGTCATGCGGTGGTGGTTCTTGTGGTAGAGGTGAAAGTGTTGGCGGAAATGCGGTGGAAGATGGGGTGGCTAGTGTTAAGGCATATGATGCGTCTCCATCTTACAGATTAAGGTATAAACGGAAGTCCAATTTGAAATCTGTTGAAAAGCAGCTTGAGTTTGGATGTGATGAGGAGCGTAAGAGTGAAACGCAAACTGAATCTTTAATTGCTGAAGACAACTCTGTGACAGAAGCATGTTGAAATGGATCATAATGGCTGTTATCTATGCTGAAAACTGTAACTGTAAGTTTCTTTTGAGTTATTGATTACTGGCATTTGTTTAAATAGATCGCATTCACAAGTTTCTAACTCTAGTTCATCTGTATCTGCCATTTTATTTTCTTAGTGAATTGGTTTTCTTTGTGATTTTGTTGCAAACTAGCCATTCTACTTGTTAAAATTCAAAACACACAGTAAAGTATGTCAAGAATGAGTGATTTTGTACTATATCCAATTGTAGTTTGGTAAGAAGACTACAAGTAGAATGACCTAATTATACTTGTAATTCTGTTGTAAGCAGTCATTGTACTTGCTAAATTGCAAGATTAGTACAAAATGGTTTCGTTGTGAGTAATGTTAGACAATTTCAAATGTTTTTTTATGAATACACTACTAGTAAAATAATTGGAATTTCTTGTTCTTGCATATTTCAGTTTTCACTTGGAATTTTCTAGTACTCATGCTGGAAGTTTTGTACTTCTGTTTGTAATTGTACTATGGCTAAAATGTACAATGAACACGGAAATATATCGGATGTTGATTTTAGACAATTTTAAACTTCTATTTTGCATAAATACTTAAGTAAAAGGACTAATATTTCTTGCTCTGGCATACCCAAGTTTAGCACAATGTTTAGTTTGCAAATGTAATTGCATGTATGATACTTATTATTGCCATGTCGTTGTGGTTAACATAATCTGTGTTATGTGAAATCATCCATTCATCTGTACATACATACGTATGTATATATGCGAACAAAGAATTCTGGTTGTTTGTAGACGACATGATCCACAAGGTCACACGTTTTCTATCTTTTCATAATCACATATGAACTAGTCTTGCAAAACTTTAGTTCTTCAAGAACTTTGTTAACCCATCAAGTTCAAATGTTGATTTTGTCTTTGCACTGATACATTATTTATTTTGTCTATAGACGACATCCAAGAACCCTAACGGGCTTAACGAATGCTCCTAACCTTGACTGCTAACTCTGACATATATTCTACAAAGTCTATATGCTATCGAGTATTTTTGTGATTATTGATGGTTTATCACGATAAAATCCAAAGTTTCTGATTATGTCTATTTTGTTCTATTTTAGGGACCGTTGCGATGCTCTTGAATTTTGAAGTTGTCTATGACAGATTACTGCAACACAAAAACTTGAGGATTGATGCTTCTTAAACACATATTTCATTTGCGATAGATAAAGTGATCAAAGATCTTGGAAAAGTTTATTAATTTAGATGTTTCAAAATAGATTAAAAGATAGATATAATGACTTTTGCCTCTTATCTTTCCTCTTTTTCTTTTTCTGTATGGGTCAGAATGTAATTTAGGTAGCTTAATCAGGTTTTGATAAATTGCAAAGAGTTCTGTTAAGATTATAACATTTTTTAGAATGTGCAGTTATGTTGAACAATGCTGATGATGTTGGTTGCTTTTGAATAGAATATGATACACTGGGCACATCTATGTATGTGAAACGCCCACTTTTAAGGGGATGATAATAATTTATTAACTTTAGGTGGTGCTTGGATTGCAATCGCTTTTTTAAGTAACAATCATAGAAGAGTTAACTACACTGATGATCCTTATGTATGTTAAACAATGTTAACATTCCAAAAACTATAGACCAAGATATGATCTATGCAAAGATAAGCAAAGATTGCACACTATCATACTAACAGAGGCTAAATTAGTTTTTATGATAGTTTGTAAAAATGACAAAAATACCTTTAATATTAAAGAATAATTAATGAAAGAGTTAAATTGGATTTTACTTAACCTTTAATTAATTATAAAAGTGTCATATGTTAATCTCAACCATTAAATTATCATTGAATTAGTTTGATCAATGACCCAAATTGTTTCCTATACTTTTTATTAAATTCTCATTTTGTACATGATCTAATACTTTGTATTCCTCTTTTCTTTAAAAAGATGAAATAGTTTTATACTAATTAATATTTTATTTATATAAAACTCACTATTTTACAACTAAATCTAACAAAAAGATTAGTAACCATTATTTTCAATATATGCATTTCTAAGATTATTAAACTAACTATGATGACTTCCAATTTTTCAATCTAGTCTACCAATCCAAGCAATGAACCGGTAAGATAATCAAGTTACTGTACACTTTTGTTCTGAATATATTACAATAAACTGTAGCATATTTTATAGAAGTTTTAAATTAGTATGTTTTTTTCACCACCGCCTTTTCAAAATACACAAACAGGATACCATAAATATCAATCAGCTTCTACTATAGATCAAAATTACCACAATTGATGTCATCTTTCACTTAGTAAGTTTGGCCTGAAATAGAAACAAGATGAACGTACTGTCTTGTTTATTTCGTATCTTTGCAAGTTGTGCCTAAACATATAATAGTGTGGGCATGTGTGTGCTGCATCCGATACAAATGGGTCCTACCTTTTACATTGTATCAACTATCGATTTTCGAGTCAAATTACATACTGGTAAATCCTATGTCAACAAAGTCATCAGAGCTGTAAACATGAGATCCAAATTCCCAAACTTTGGAGTCGTGTTGTATACATGTATAACCACACTTTTAAACACGAATCGGGATCATTTTTTCTTATCTTTGAGCATTGACACCAGGACGATACTCTCCAATACCTAGCAAGTCCTGCAAAGATTTACTTGTCAATAAGTAATCTAAAATCTTGCTTGAGTCAATTACTATTGGTTAATCAAAGTGTTAGTGAATGCTTAACTTCTAGGTGGTTGGTTAAGCAGCCCTAATCCAAGTGTTAGTAAATGCAGATTGCAAAAGTGAAAATTTTACCTGGCATGCTTTGTTTTTAGCTCTGGTTTCAGCTGTGCTAGGAATATCATGATTTGGTTTTATAAATCTTTTCTCGCGTCTATCACATGAACCCCATCCATCGGAGAACCTTCCTCCCCTATTAACAAATACATGAATTGTAACAAATACGAAACAGAAACCAACACTGCATCTTTAACAGAAATTCAAGTAAGAGAAACATACTGCATATGTGCACGAACTATGAATTCAGCACGCTGAACATTACGGTTATCATCAAACTCTATACTCTTGTCTTTAATTTCATAAGAGATGTTGAAATAAAATGATATTTTTCTCCAACCTGTTTTTGCAATCAGAATGCATCAGCAAAAATGTATGAGGACCAACATAAATTAGAAGTTGAAACTATATTACCAGACTTTTTGATGAAAGGATTCCCAGAGATCATAGTGTAGTCACCCTTCTCCAAAATCTGCAAACAGATTTCCATATGTGTTACTCTTGATATGAAGTATTGAAATCTGAAGTGAGGTAGGAAGATCAAGTGCAATTTAGCCTTTTTAGTTTTATATTTGAAGGTCATTGATGTAAATTCCTAAACTTGGTATTGATAGATGTTCTTGTTTATGCAGCTGTTTTATCGTTAGATACATGTATTCGCTTTCTGCAACCGCCTTTATCAAATTATAGAATCTTGCATCTATGTTCATTGCAAACCTATTCACCACCTATCTTTTAGGTTAGAATGTTATACTTTCACCCAACCCGGCTAATAACATGATATACACATGGCAAAAATCTCATCCTCCAAATTGTTAACAAGGACATTCATTCTTTGTCCTTTGTCCCAGTTAATGAAAAGGTTAAAAATGTTTGTTTATTATGTGGGACGTTCCTTGTAAGTTGCAAGTTTTCTTTCATGGAATAGATTATAACTACATTTACTATTTTGCTGTCAAACTATAGTGAATTAGGGATGATCTTTGTTAGTGAATATATACTTCATTTCAAATGTATAAGATTTTTAAATTTTATTATTGATTATAAACATTTTTACATATGGCGGACTGCTTCTAAGTTCTATCAATATGTATATAATGATATTATGATCAAAAAATTGCGAGTCGCAGGACAAAGGCAGTAGTATGCACACATTTACATTGAGGTTCAATTGTTAACCTTTAACGCTCAATTTGATGAAGTCCTTACAAATTTCAGCAAAAGCGGGTCTAATCCTAAGTTATTTACAGTCAGTTGTGACAGCATTCAAGAGAGGATTCATGAGGACATACATGAAGCATTTAACAAATCAAACAAAAGAAAGAATGAAGACGATTATAACATGTACCAACCGCCATAGCAGCATTCTGATACTCTTTGAAGAGATCAACAGTAGGAAAACGACCTGACAAGCTATGCGTCATCACCGAGCAATCAGAAGAACAATTCACAGGACTCTGTATCTGATACTCCGAGCTACACAACGTCGGTGTAATCGGCGTGCGTTGCACGTGCTTCACCATAACCAGAGGAGCAGGAGGAGAAGTTGCTTCAGCTAGAGAAAACCTCGCGATCTTCTTACGGTCGGTGCAGCTCTCCTCCGGCGATACGTCGCCGTTGGCAATTGAGTGTTTTCTAGGGTTTGTGACGCTGGAAATTGGGGGCGAATGGGTGAATTTTGAGATGACTGGGAGCTTGATTTTGGGGGAATGAAAGCGATTGTTGTTGTTGTGTTGAGTTTTGAGAGGTCGGGTGGCGGAGGGAGGCGGCGGCGGCGACGCGGCGGCGACGGAATCGATTACGGCCCATAGAGCTTCGTCGTCGAGGTCTTTGTCATCTAGGGTTTGGCTCATTGACGATGTCGATAACATTTCTTGAAGATGGAATGGAAGAGATAACTCTTCTACAGTAAAGCCCGCCAGCTGATAATTCAAAAGTTCATGAATATAACACCGAACATACGGATATTCATTCACATCTGAGAGACAGACGTGAATACACATAGCGTTATAACTCATTTAATAACCGGGCCCAAACCCGAGCTTTTTTATATTTTAAAATCGAACTAGGTTAAACAAGGCTTTTATTTTATAATATACTAGTGTTATAACCCATGCTTGTGATAAGGACTCTTTGATGACATGAAATATCAAAACTCTTAAAAAGAGAATATTAATAAACAAAGGACATGTTAATCAAGCATAAAAATTCATTGTTTCATGCGAAATCTATAATGCAAAAAAACATGAAGTTAAAAGACTATTTGTAGAACCAAAGGAAAAACATGATGGTTTATCTTGCAAATAAGTGTCAATCTTATCAATTAATCTTAGCCCTTGCAAAGTCCATCTTCAGATACTACACAAAATCGATGTCAAGAAATCAAGCGCCACCAAAAAAGTAATAAATGTACATGTATCAATTATGTATGTGTACTGTAATTAAGCACCAGTTATATACCTTTAAATGTGTTTAAACATGTGCTATTATTCATTGTCCAACGTACTTTCTATGCTTCTAAAAATATTGTCCCCAAAAAGGGGTGATATTATCATTCTTACATAATACTTCTAGAGAGAGTATTGTTTTTATGATTAATTCAAATGAGAAATTTTTAATCTTTTTTTATTGTATGTTAATGTTACTGTCACTAATTACTAAAGAATACAAAAAACCTTTCTTTTAATAACTTTTAATCTTTTTTTTTTCTAGAACGGCAATACTCTTAACTTTATTTTGCTACACAGTAGGGCGTTAATTCTTTGTTTTCCGAAAAATTTTAGGACTGTATTGTATATAGTGTTTTATTGTGATTATCATTACCTTTGGTGCAACTTGATAATTTGGTTGTGCACGTGATTGTCTTAATTGTGATTATCATTACCCTGGTCATTTTGATAATTATTCAAAAGTCAAACTATATATTTTATAATTATTCAACTCTACTGCATCAAGAAGTGAAAGTGGCCATTTTGACCCATTTACAAAACCCATTTACTTTTGTATGGGTCAATTCGGGTCAAACGATTCAAATGGAAAAAAACCTTAAAATATAACATGTCAAACATAAAGAAAGTCGCTTTATACTATCACTAAAATTTTGAAATAATGACTTTGTAATTGTGTTTGCCACTCAAATAAATTTATATATTTTTTTTCTAAAAGTGTTTCACGACAAGTCAGTTCGACCCAATCATACCAGAAAACTACATGTTTTGACCTGAATGTGTACACTTTTACCCAACCCACCCATTATGCCACCTCCATTTAAAGAAGAAGGATAGATGCACACACAACATATGGCTTTCACAAGACCGTGGCGGCATCCATGTCATGTCAAAATCATATCTACCTTTTAATCTCGAAGAGCATAAATATGTTTCTGCATTGTCATAAAAATGACTTGATAACAAAATTTAAAAAAGAAATATACTTCAAAACACACATAAGAAAGAATGATTCAGCAAAATAAAATCAAATTACATAGATTGTTCCACCTACTTTAAGGAGGCCCACCATGTTTGTCAAATAATGTGTGCAATATGCAAGTAAGCCAATCTGTGAAAATTTATAATCGTTTGAGTGCGGAGTGCCTATTTTTTGGATAAACCACTTGTATGGACCCAAACATGAATGCTGATAAGCGAGTTATTTAACAACAACCTGGATAGTTAAGAATAAATTAAGGAGCATGCTAGTCACTATATAGGTAATGGAAAATTACAAAAAAACAATTGTAGCAAAGTGATAATCATAATTGTGTTGGTTGTGTTGTGCATGACCCTAAATGGGCATAAGTTCTATCAAGATTTTATCCTTATCTTCTAATAACTTTATGGATGTATTTGACATTTTATATTATGTTCACAAACGCTTGTGCCTAATGCATATGTTGGTATGCATCGGTTACTTGTTTTGACCCATTCACTTGGCAACAGACAAAGCTACTAAATAAAAACAACAGAAAGATGATGGAATGCACATGTTAAGCATTCCTGATTAGTTTTCATACTTCTTTTGTGCACTAATAGCGTATATCATGTATTCATGCATTTAAAACTCATCAATAATGATCAAACACATCAATATGTAAAAGTAATAAATTTATCTAATGTCAATGATATTTTAAATTTGCTTATTCAACAAGATATATATCACTTCTATCACCAAGCTTAATAAATTAAAGTTAGAATTAACCAAGAAACTCTAGAAGAGCAATGTTGCTATTTAACATATGCTACTTAAATAGGAAACACTAATTATTGGAAATATCTAGTCTGATCTTTTCTTGTTTCTACTAACAAATAAAAAAGTTTAAGATCATTATTGCTAATTAACTGATTGAGATATATGATAAAGTTTAGACAACTGAAATTGTCAATTATGTATAGTTACAAAGATAAAGTCAAAATTGTTCATACCATCTTATTTACAAATGAGCCAGAGATGCCCTAGAATCGAATGAAGTTAAAGAAACTCATGTAAAAATGTAAGCATCCAGTTTAGGGTGTTGTTTTTTTACCTAATTGTTCATACCAATTATGTATACTAACAAATAAATGAAGTTAAAGAAACTCAAAAAGGGTGTTGTTTTTTTACCTAATTGAGAAAATATAAGCATCCAGTTTATGACTGACTACGAATCACATATAGTTGAAACACATTTGAAGTTACAAATGGTCATTAACAACTATGTTTATTTCATCTCATGTAAAAATGAAACAATTCTAACAATCAGAATCACAACATGTATACTTAAATGGAAAACTTTAGAAGTGTTTATGCTAAATATAAAAAAAATGATAACAAAGGCTACCAATGAAAATATGTATCAAAGTGTATACAACATACTATTATGTAAATTTCAAAGACCTACTAAAACAACAAAAACTTTGTTCTCCTCATAACATCTATAAAATTTTGCATTAAAAGCTTGTTTTATTCATTAATCATGTTTTACATGTTTATATTAGCATATGGTTTCAAATAACTGAATAAGTTTTATATTAGCATATGGTTTCAAATAACTAAATAAGTAGAGATGAGGTGTTACCTTAATGTAGATGTGTATTCCAAAAATCAACACCAACCTAAGTCATCAAACCAAAATTTGACTCAGCTTCTTCAATTTAAATTAGCACATATTAAATTTGATCACCAATGATAAAGAGCCGAAAGAAAACGAAACCAAAGAAACATCAGAGAAGCTGAAAATTAAGAGAGCATGAGTTCACATGAAGAACTTAACACAAACATGACTTGGTCAACAACATTTTTGGCATGACGAAACTTACAAAAACATTTGTTAATGCACCAACCTTTTTGCAAAGAAATTACAAACAAGAGCTTGCCGTTTGTTTCCTTCATTCATTTCCATAACAAGTAACATTCCTTTGTGAAAACCTAAAATATAATAGTACCTGATTTTGTACAAATCAAAGCCACTTAAAAGTCAACAGTCCTATGAAAACATACTTTGAATTTTATGTGCCAAAACATGAGTGCACCTAGGTTCCTTTTGATGGTGCATCATTGTTCATCTGTGTAGTTTGTTCCTCAAAGTGTTGAACTTTGTTACCATCGCATGTAATATTATATCCCTGCAAGGGTCCGTAATGTGTTTATTATTAGCAATCAGAGTCCAAGATTATGATCCCAAACAACAGCCCTATAACTCCTAATAATAATGTACTACTTAAGATTCCATGACATAATATAGAAAACATATCTAAGACATGCACAAATAAAATCAATGATATAAACCTTATCATCACGTTATAAAGCAAAATATAACCCTTATCAACAACATCATTGATTAGTTTATTGATCATAGCCCCCTTGGATTCTTGCACTGCAAAAAGCAAACCAAACATTCAAACCAATGAAATACACTTCTTACATGATTCATGTTAATATACATTCACATATTCGAGAAAACTAGCAAAGGAACATAACAAAATCTAATCAATTCTATTTCCCCGAATTGAATAATTTCTTTTAACAATGCCTTCTTCTTCACCTTAACATTCTACCAAACTAAGTGATCATAACAACTCACAAAAATATATAAAAATGCTTATTTCTCCAACATCAAATATAAATCACTGTTTACAAAAGAAGAGTAAAATCGTTAATGATGTGTCCTAACCTTCCATACCTATTCCTAACATGTGCTTAAAATATAAAAAAAATTAAAGCCCCTTTGCACTAAGAAATTCAGAAAAGAAAACAGTCACATGAGCTACTGGGTATGGTGGTAGTTGTTGTTATTAAATAGTAATGAACTCATGATCTAACAATAAAGTTAACAACCATAAATTTACTTGAGCTCCTAATTCAACAACAAATCTTTCTTGTTTAAAAAATGGATATAGAAATACGCTCGATCAATTTAGAGCAAGATTAACGCAAATTTTGTACTAAATAATACGTTACAATTGGTCCAACAAAAATGAACTAATAAAGTAATCAAAATTAGCCTAACATCAATAGTCGATACACACGTGACATGTTCCATTGGCCAACATAATGGTTCCAAAAGAGAGTAAAGGATACTTTTTTGTTTCAGGGATGGCAACTAAAGAGAAACATATAGGATCGAAATGGATCTTTTCATAATCACTTTTTAACTTACCATGCCAACCGAATCTCTGGCTGCAATAACTAATATGTTTGCAGATTTGCTTATCTTAAGTAACAAGAGTAAACATCAAGCTCACCTTGTTGTTATTGATTTCATATGCAAGTGTTCACTACATTAATTATTGTACCACACATATTACAGAATGAATAACCTTTAATGAAAATAGTTTGATGAACTCTTTAAATCATACTTCCATTTGAAATAAAATTCATGGGGTTTAAAATATCTTGTGTTGTCTAACCATATGCAGGCATAAAGATGAACTTAAAACAATCATTACTAATTTATTAACTCTTTATAAATCTAATTCAGAAACACTAAATTGACATATCCACATACTAATTTCATGAAATGTTGTAGAAAACATAAAAAAACTATTTTCATATGAGATTATCTAAAATACCACAACAGGGATCACATAACTACTACTAAATCCAATTGTAATAAAACTAAACCCTAATATCAACCACAACAAACGCACCAATTCTATTAATCTGATCCTCCATACCCAATGTAAATCCATTTTCTACAATTCAAAAACAATAATCATGATAGCTGAATTCAAAACGTAATTGGAAAGTCACAATGACTTTAAGAAGTTCTTAAGAGTAGGATCCCACACAGATTACGGAGAGACAAGCGGCGAGTGATGAGAAGGAAGATCCCAGATGTTAATTCAAGGATTGGTGACCAATCCACGGTGAAATAGATGTGCTAGCTTCACGAAGCTTGCAGATGCCAGTGGTTGTTCAATGTGTGAGTATAAAGTGATGAAAAAAGAGAATTTATAAAAAGTTAGATAAACCGTCGATTGGGAAGGTGTAAAAGGTCGGCGAGGGTTATGGAGGAGACTGAACGAATGTCTTCCTGTCTTCTTCGACCAGTGATGTGAAGCAGGAAGGGAAAGTAATGGAGGCCAAGGTAATGGAGGAGCTTGAAGAGATCCGATGATTGAATGCAAGGGTTTCAGAGGAGATGTACAGGCGCGTCTTACAAATACGTGGAAATTACCATCTTGTTTCAAGGTTATACATTATATACTAGTAGAGATATTTCATTTAATATATTTTATATATATTCTTATGAAGATTATTAATATTATTATATCAATTTTTTCATAGAATAGCTAATAATATATTATCTTATATATAAAAAGTGTAATTATATTGCTAGATCTAGGAATTATAGGTGTAGATCATTTATTTTATATAGGCTTAAAACTTTAATCAATATTTGTAATGAATACTTGTAATTCATTATTTTGTATGCATTAAATATACAGGTTAAGTCATATATGTGTTGATTTATGTATGTTGCAGGTAAAACATTGTAGTTGATGAATTATTGAAATTGACCAAGTGTAAGAAACATTTACGGATTAACATTTTGTTATTCCGTAGATATGTTTATTACAAGTAAAATACATTCGAAGACCATGAGTGAATATATTTGTTTGAAAGGGACTGTTAGTGAACTTGTTGAGTGTATTAATAGTTTGTTAATGTGCTCAATAGTTAGTTACAAAAATTCGTTTTTTTCTTTGTATTCGAATTCATAATCAAACTGAGGTTGGTTTCGTGTGTTAATTCTTTGGTAATTGAGTTTATTGTTCTTCATCTTTGATGTGGATTATTAGCATATTTTTCTACAATTGGTATCAGAGCCAGGTTCGGCTCGGAGTTGCAAAGATTGGAACGGTATTTTTCAATTTGATTGAAAGATGGTGTCAACGAAATTCCTCGAGAAGTTTGATGGAAAGAATGACTTTGGATTGTGGAGGCTGAAGAAGCGAGCACTAATGGTTCACCAGGGAGTGGTGGATGCCCTAAAAGGCGAGAATAGCCTACCTGCAACTCTTTCAGATAAGGAGAAGAAGGATATTTTAGAGAAGGCCCATTCTGCAATTATCCTCAGTTTAGGGGATTGGGTGTTAAGGGAGGTCTCAAAAGAAGCCACAACGGCAGGTGTATGGGCTAAACCTGAAGGGTTGTACATGACAAAGTCGTTGGCAAACAGGTTGTACCTCAAGAAAAGATTATACACTTTTCAACTGGCTCCTGGTAAAACAATCGATGATCATGTAGATGAGTTTAACAAGTTGATCCTTGATTTGGAGAATATTGATGTAGCATTAGAAGATGATGATCAGGCTATCATATTCTTGGCCTCTTTGCCCAATCATATGAACACTTTGTGGATACTTTAATGTATGGAAGAGAATCCTTGTCCATGGAAGAGGTGTTGGCTGTAGTAAATTCCAAAGAACTGAAGAGAAGATCATATGTAAAAGATGATACTGGTGATGGTTTGTTCGTGAGGGGAAGACCCGAGACAAGAACCCAAAAATCTAAGGCCCCATCAAGGTCTAAGTCAAAATTCAAAAGAAGGTGCTATATCTGTAATTCAGAAAAGCATGTAAGGCCTCGTTCCCGGGAAGCCTCACAGTTGGTTAATCATAGCATAATATCAGTTTAATAACAAAAAAACATTGCAGCGGAAATAATTAGACGTTCATTTAAAACTTAGAAACCATATTGTATTCATACATTTGTCCTTTAATTGTAAACAAAACATAGTACTTGTTCTTAAATTACTATAAAAGATTTCATAAACAGGAATGCCATTCATAGCTCCCCAAGTAGCTCCGTGGTGTGTAACATCCGCCATTTTTCCAAGCAAACCCGAACCCATTTTGAGCTTCTATTATTAATTTACTTAATAAATAGATCAAATACATTAAATATGTAATCATCTTATTTATTGATAAATAATTCTTTTTCATAAAATTATAAAGTTTATTAATCATGTTACAACAAATAACTAAATGGAAAAAACTTATTAAAACTTATAAAGTTATAAAATAAATTTTAATAAACTTATAAAGTTTTACTAGTAATTATAAATTTTAATTATTGGAAATGAATAATTAAATTATAAAGTTTACAAGTAAAAA
>BJCM01084652.1:0-15903 GCA_018326385.1 Flaveria bidentis
AAATCCGAACTCAGAAGTAAAAGTGGCATGGCATGGGCGGCCATGCTACCTTTTACACCCACTTTTCAAACTTTTTGTCCTTTTGGACACTTTTTACCCCTAGACTTGGGTTTTATTTCTTTTTCTTCTTTTCTTTCACCTTATTCATTCTTTTCTTTGATTTTAAAATAACCGGGTGTTACAATTTGATGCATGACTTTGTATAAAACATGAACATGTTAGAGGAGATTTGAAGCCTAGGGTTTTTTTTCATAAACAAAAAGGGGAATGTCCTTTGGGAAATTATAAGGATTTGGTTTAAGTTTTTAAAGCAAAATGTATAAATAATCTTGAAACATGACATAGTAATACAGTAGAATTTTAGTAATTATGTGATAAGGAAGTCGGTGTGTTGTTAAAAATGTTGCACAAGTCAATTATCTCGTCCATATGGGTTGTCCACCATTCATCATCCCAATCATTTGTAGTAGGTTAGTATTTCACATAATTTCCTACATTTTTGGATGTCGAAGGAGTCTCCTGTTTTTTTCGTCTTCTACTATTGAGGTTAGTTTCGACGGATGTGGCGCTGAGATGAAAGAATGTTCAATTATCAAGTATTAATGGTATGTGTGATGCGTGTTGTTGAGTGTATATATATTTACACACACATATATATGCATGTATTTGTATATATGTATCCATATATTTATATACATAAAAATGCAATGTAAGAGATGATTTAGAGGTTCCAGTTGATATTTTTGGATTTATTTTGTTTCATCCATGACTGATTTGCATCCTTGAAATGTTCGGAAGGCGAATTAGGGCGTGCCTTTTTTTTCTCCTACTTGCTTGAGAAGCAAAGGTGTAAATATTTTATGTAATAATGATATACGAACCATGATAGTATCTAGTGTGAAATGAACTGGGTGTAATTTACATACCATATATATTTGTATTCAATTTGTTTGTAGCATCCATGTTGTGTTGGAGGATCTATTGCCTTGAGGCGGGAATGCCAATAATGTGTCATGTATATATATAAAATGAAAAATGACATAAATTTAAAAAAAAATAAAAACACAAAAATGTTTCATTAGTTTCCTTCTTTCATAAAAAAAATTAAGAAAACAAAAAAGAAAATTTTACGAAATTCGTTTTACACATGTTATGTAAACAACGGATGAATGTTTTTTTTTAAAGTTTATCAATATGGTAGGCGTTGAAAAGATAAAATAATACTGAATTTTATGGTGAAATTTTTTTGGAAAAATAATGTCGCGAAAAAAAGTTATAAACGTTTAAAAAAAGAGAAAATGACATGTGATTTGTATGTAATAAAAATTAAATGGTTCATATTGGTTTCTAGAGTTCTCATAAAAAATATGGTTATCAAGATAACACTACTATATATATATATAATTGTTTAATAAAAAAGTGTATATTTTATATATTTTGTTTTCTTTTAGTTAAGGGTTATTATAGACTTTTTTCACATTCATTTAACTAAAAAAACTTAATAGAAGCTAATATTAAGGATTAATTATGTTACGAGTTGAGGAGACCAAAATTATAATTTTGCAAAAGTTTGGATAAATATAACAACATGGAGCAATCATGTAATTAACTCTGAATTTAAAAGAAAAAAAAAAGAAAGAAAGAAAAACACTTATGTCTCGGGTCTAACCGACCCGACTCGTAAGTGATAGCATTTGAACCCACACATGACACACCCGGAAAAGTAACCATTTGAGATTGGAGATCAACACTTTAACCGGTGCTCTCATTACCCTCCCTCTCGTCTACCCTTGCTTAAACCCTACAATCGAATATTCCCCAGATTTTCTTTTGCTCCATCCATTGAAATGTTCAAAAAGTGAGTTTTCACTTCGATTTTCCTTTGCTTTGAATCTGTTACCATCCTATGCTTTGATTACATGCGTATCAATTGATGTATGTTCGACATCTGATCTTATCATCTGATTCAAATTTCTTGTATGTTTTTGCGGAAACGAGTGAGATTCAGCTAGAAGATGTTATGCTACTGTCTGCGTTTAAGATGGTTATAAAGTAGGATTTAATTCACTCTTCGCAGGGGCAATTGCATTGCTCAAAAATCATAGTGTATGAACTGCTTGCTATTGATGTTGAAACTTTTTGATGTTCTAGGTTTAGAAATGGGATTGGAATTTTAGTTTCTCGTGGTAATCTAGGTTAATGTTTGACTTTGCTATGCAGTTTTTTGCTTACTTCATGTTACTTTGTGTGACCCTTAGATTTACCTCAGAAGATGTATCTGGGCAAAATCAAGTCAAAGCTTCTGTGCAACGAAAAATTCGACAAAGTATTGCTGATGAGGTTGTAGGAGGAATCTTTTTTGAAGTTCTATAATTATATTTGCTCACAAGAGTAATTGACTGATATATGCCATTTATATTTCATGCAGTATCCAGGATTAGAACCAGTTTTGGATGATCTGCTTCCAAAGAAGTCTCCTCTCATTGTTGCGAAATGGTTCTCACTTTTTACTGTTCTTTTTTGCTTTTTCATATGCACATGTTGTAAACAGCGTTATGTTATTTAACAAGTCTCTTAACATTCTTCTTTGATTTTCTTTTTCTTTTTAATGTTGTTAGCCAGAATCATTTGAATCTGGTTGTGGTGAACAATGTGCCGTTGTTTTTCAACATACGTGATGGGCCCTATATGCCTACACTACGACTTCTTCATCAGTGTGAGTATACAACGGTTTAGCAAACTGCTTTTACATTCAATTCTTAGCTTAAAAACTAGTGCATGAAAGTTTGGATGTTGCATAACAGTTTATGATGACTAGAAAGAGTATACTACTTGTAGATTATGATAAATAGGAATGGACAGAGATCCTCTTAAGAATAATATTATAATCAAATAGACTAGCTAATACAAAAATGCACTGCATGATTACATTATTTCCAATTTCCAATAGATTGATCTTAAATGCCATCTTGATGTAAATCAGCATGTGCCTATGAGAAAATCCATCTTCAATTGTCGTCTCTTCAACTAGTGAGAGTAAGGATCATTAGATGAGCAATTCTGTGCAATGTATGGTTGGAATTACATTCTTGATCTGCATGTTAATAGTTATAAGAAAGTTAAAAAGTTGACAAAAAAAGTGTTGATGGGTCCATTCTGACCTGATATGGTTGGTGTCACACTGTCACCTGTAGTAAAACTGACTTGTTCAAACCCAACCTTTATTTATCTCTTTTTCAATCCCGTTCATCTCGCTACCTATAACCAGAGTGATGCGGAAAATATAACAAGTTTACATTTCTATCATTTTGCGATAACATTGATGTAATCTTTTGATCCTCACACATTGTTTTAACTATCTAACGGCACAAGGATATGACTAATTGAGGCGTGGAACTTTTTTCTTTAGAAAAATTAGAAAAATATTGAGTGCACATTATGTTTCATAAACATCTAGCATCATTTACTTACTGTCAACTTGCTTAATTAATCTCATAATGATTAACTTCTTTTGTTTGCCAATTTGCATATAGATCCAACCATAATGAAGAAACTGCAAGTGGACAGGGGCGCAATAAAATTTGTCCTTGCTGGTGCTAATATTATGTGTCCTGGTCTCACATCTCCTGGAGGTGTCCTAGATGAGGAAGTGGGTGCAGAAACACCGGTGGTAAGTGAAAGGCTATAAAGTGGCTGCTTAATATACCTAAAATGTTAATATAAGTTTGTAGCTAGTATTGTTTCTTCTACATTCATATATGGTTGCTATCAATTCATATTAAATTTAGATGTACACCATGGTTTCCTAGCTTTCACTAACAAATATCTAATTGGTTGTTCTGCCACTATATCAGGCGATAATGGCTGAAGGGAAGCAACACGCTCTTGCTATTGGCTTTACAAAAATGTCAGCAAAAGATATGTAAGTAAATGAATTTCTTTCATCAAATGTCATTTCGTTAACTTTTGTGTGAAATCATAGTACCATATGACTGGGAAAATTAAGTTTATGATTATGTGCCTTAAATATCTTGGGATTGATCTTTTGGATGAAAGTAGCATCATATGACTGGGAAAGTCCCCACCAACTGAGAAATTGTGATGTGATTTCAGAAGTGTAATGCAACTTTTGAACTAGGAAAAAAATGAAGCAGGGTAATGCAGAAATTGTCATATGTTATGAGCACTATTGTTTGCACACAATCATACACTTCGTTTGATTGGCTCATTGTTTGATAACATTATAAAAGAAAAGAAAAAATAAGCATTTGTTATTCACAAGTTGTGCCATTAGTATTGTTACATTCTGTAAAAGGTATGACAAGGCTTAAAAGATGGAAGGCACCAATCTATACTTTTGAAGTCTTAACTATTTTGTTACTACTGCAGAAAGGCAATTAACAAGGGTATTGGTGTGGATAATATGCATTACCTTAATGATGGTCTCTGGAAGGTAATATTGCAATATGCTCTTTTTAAATATGAATATTTACACTTTTATGAAAGTATACAATAAATGTGTTTCTTATCCGAATTGTTGTCGGTAGGAATTCAGTATCTAAAAACTGAACCCACTGAATTAACTGATATAGATGTGTCATACAATTGAATTTTAAACTTCTGTCTTGCTCAAGCTTTTAGGTGATTGTTTTTTATGGACATAGATAGGGAAATGGGCTAATCATGGGGTTGAATAATGGGTTTGATACATGTCAAAACAGTTTTGGTTGGGTCAGGTTCTGGTTGACATGCACCACATATTGGGAATGAGGATGATTTGTAGAGACGGTTGGGAAGAATATAAAAAGAAGGGTTACCTTAAAAGGAAACAAGTTGAAATGGGTTGAAACCGGAGAATCTCCCCAATTATATTTTTGATGCGTGAAACCTCCTAAACCATTTTGTTTGAAAACTTTAATCGTTGTTAAAATAATTTAACTTTCTTATTTATGTTTGACATGCTAATAACTTCAAATAAAATATAAAATCTTGTAGAGAGTGTTTCATGTCAACTCATCTTTGTTTTGGTGCATACCTCAAAATAACCCGTTACCCAATTTGCCTGTCTATTTTCCATCTCTAGTTACGAAAATGTTTAACTGAATAATTCATTTCTAGTTTTGCTTTTTGGTAACTCCAGTTGTGTTTTGGTTCTGTTTGCAGATGGAATGTCTAGATTGAGATTACATCCTTACTCTTGTTTCTAAGTTCTTACTCCTTCCATGTGCCAGCATGCATGAACGTTGTTGAGACTTGTTTGCCTTATTGTATCTTATACGATATGTTATTTTGATATGATTTTCTTTGGTTTATGTGACGTTTTGTCTCACACCGCGTACAACTGTTGGCCTGTATAACTCTTTGGTCTTGGGTTACTTATCCCTCATGGTGATAGTTCATTTGAGAGTTATTTATATTGTTTTGCTTAAAATGTTAATGATTTGAGAGTTATTTATAGTTTCTTCACGACTTCACATGGTGGTTATTTTACCTGATAGGCGTACTTTAGAAAGGAAATTGATGGTAGTAGCTGGCACCTAGTAATAGTATTCTTGCTTTGTGGTTAAAGATTTATCATCCATAGTCTTAAAATGGCCTGCAATGCTTTAAAAGATAATTTCATCCGGCATGCAGTTAGGTGGTGTTTGTTTTGCAGCCACTAACACTTGCTTTTTTGATTAGATATCTCTTACGACGATCGATTTTTTTTAAATTTTTTTGAGGTGTGTACACAGGTTTAATTTAATTTTGGATCTAACATGAGATATCTCAAATTTCAGGAGGAAGAAATAAATAACTGGGTAGTTGGTTCTCTCATATGATCAGTGATCAATCTATTCTTTTTTCCTCCTCGCATCATTATTAGTCACACCAAAGTGATTCTCAAGAAAACTTCACGTCCTCACAAAATCAGAACCTCAAAAAATACTAGAATACGAGCACCAGATTATCATTTTTAAGCTATCAAGTCTCTCAACCATCACCATGACCTGATCTTCAAGCGATGAAGGAGGCATTATTGACTCTCAATTGATAGCATCAAATGATGTGACCAAATAACTAACAGAAACTTGAAATAAAAATGTAAATTAAGACAATAGTTTTATATGATCTTTGGTGCGAGTGTATACATGTGTGTGACTATTTTTAGTTTCTTGAATAGCTTACTTCATGGGTGCTTATGTTACTCCTCTGCAACAACGGCTAATGGGACTCGACTCAAAGTTTAATTCTAAGTATTTTGTATTATTATTCTTAATCTTAGATTAAGTAGTAATGATGGTTGGTATGGCAGTTAACTACCATAACCTTTGCCTCCATCGACTATAAAAAGTACACCTTCCACCACAATCATTATTGCATATATTGATCTTTAAACTCTAATCGCTTATCACCCACTTTTAACATGCTGCAATACTTGCCTCAGGAGGCCTTATCAGATCATGCCTGTTAAACAACTTTACGCTTTAATGAAACTTAAGGGGCACTTGGTTAGAAGGAATGAAATGGAATAGAATCAAATTGAGAAACTAGCATAATTTTCAAGTAAATTTATGTTTAAATGGCTAATGAAATATAAAATCCAATAAAATGTTTACCTCAAATTCCCTTGGTTATGAGATTTCAAAATCCTTCCACCTAAAGATGGAATTTAAAATCCCACAACCAAGGGAATTTGAGATGAAACATTCCAGTGAGTTTTATATTTTATTACTCACTCAAACATAATTTTACTTGAAAATTATACTAATTTCTTAATTTCATTCAATTCCATTCTTTCTAACCAAACGCCCCCTTAGACATAAGTTCTTTTACCTACAAGATATAACCAAAATTGAATGCTGTTAAATCTCTACTCCAAAAGTGGGCTCAGATGGTAAACTTAAGACTAGCCAAAGAATAAATCCAAATCTTTGACCTCCGCTGGATAACGTACTTTATCATCAATGCTAGTTATTTAGGAAACAACTTGATATATAAATGCTTTCCCTTCATGGTAACATGCAAGAATAAGCATAAACCTCCTGATTTGTTCCTCGTGCAAACTCTTTCTTTATGGCTTGAAGTATATAAAGTCCTGATTTCTTGCTCATACAAACTCTTTCTTTCAACACATGAAGAACACAATTTGTAAATAAAAAAGGTTGTGAAATTTTTTTAAAAAAAAAGAAAAAAGAATACTAGTAGTAAGGGTATAAACAAGACAAGATCAACTCGCTAAACACTCAAGTCGAACAAAGCTTAAACAAGCTCAAGCCCAAGATTATGCTAAAAGAGCTAGAGCAACAAATGGTTGTGTTGATAACCTTTTTTTAAATTATTATTTATGTTTGATTTTGCAAGCAAGACGCAAAGAGCAATGATAAAACATTTAAAGTTCCTTGATAATGAATATGTAACAGTGAAAAGTGAAATGAGTCGAGGTTCGTTCGTGTCAAAACTCAGTTTGGAAGTAAACAACAAAACCCCGTTCCATAAACATCCAACAACCTGTAGGAAATTGTAATCTGCTAAAGAACAAATAGCTTTGGCGATAAACATACAGTTTCACAGACCCGAAAAAGGAAGAATAATGCATGCCAAATGGGTTGATCAAAATCCTTCATGGATAGTAGTTGAGAGTAATTCACCACAAAATCAATCATAGCTAGCATTTAAGAATTTCAGCAGCTGGTTTCGATTATTTTCCGCCTTCTTATCCTCCTTTGTCTTGTCAAGTTTTAATAAGATCTAGCAATCAAAACACAAACAAAGTGATGTGAGACAGTTTTAAATGGCTCTAGACTTGATGATCGCAAAGACACACCTTTTTACCAGAGACCACACTGCGTTGGACACCATCATCTTTGTCACGACCCAGAAACTGTAAAAAGTTCATGATTCATATTAATAAAACAGAACTTACGTGTCTGTGTGTTTGTGTTCAGTCTTTAGCATTGTTTTCTTGCTGTATTCCTAGGGGTTCAGATCACCATGTTGTGTGTTAGGTCAAAGTGGACCTTCTATTGAAACAGGTCATGGGTCCTGTTGTGCCCTTTAAACCTTTCATTTTCTTTTGAAGCACACATAGCCAATAAAATGTATTGAAGTAATCACAAAGACAATATGAGGTCCCTTTTATTATATATACACGCAAACATACATGCATGCACTAGGAGTTCAGACACACCAACCCGTATGACCTGATCAAGTAAAAACAAACTGAAGAGGCGGCAATTTCTCTTTATTTATCTATGAATAGGTCAATTGTGGTTATATTTTACAGGGCAATTGTATTAGAATAAGACCTTACTTCAAATATCACTTTTTCCTGATATGATCATTGTACTTTGTTTTTGTAAAAGTATGGCTATTAAAGTTTCAAACAAACGTGCTATTATAATCATTCAATTACTTAAGAACCAGTTACTGTGATGGCAAGGCACACTAATGATGTCCAGATGGATTTTGTTGTTGATGTGACAATAAAAAGACTATAACTTAATCCGATAAATTTTAGGTAGAACAAGAATTATCTTACTAATCTTTTAAGAACTCAAAATATATTTTACAAACAAAAAATTCTTTAGATGGTTTAAAAATAACTACGTAATTTCAACACTTGTTACATCTTTAAAGTAAATATAACTATATAAGAAATGTCCAGACTCAAGTATCACCTATGCGTTTTAAGGCATTACTTGTGGATGAGAAAGAAAACAGGTTTGCCCTGCTGGTTGAGCCAATTTGGGTTTACTTAGTTAGCGCCAGTTTAAGGTTGCCTAAGGACATTCTCTTTGCTTTGAGCCCTTTACTGCGATGTAGCTCATCGTGTGCAGGCAGCATAGTGCAAGTGGATGGCAGGCACGGGCATTTTGTGTGAAAGAAGATTCTCAGATATATTAAAAGAGAAATCCTATAGGATTGCAGTTCAATTGGTGATGATGTACAAGACATATTGTTGGCCACTTAAGATGACACAAGCGCAAAACCTAAAGGTGGTAGAGATGAGGATGTTGAGGTAAATATGTGGGCGCACGAGGCTGGTCCGAAGAAGGAATGAAGTCTAACAACTTGAAGCAACAAATGTACTTTAATTAACTTAAGTTCTTAACAACTTCAAAATACTAAAGCTCCGCCTCCAACTTTTCTCCATGAATGATCGTTCCTCCAACTCACATCTTGTAAAATGATAATATGCTCAAAAAGGTACACAATCCACCACAAATCTTATCCCATGTATCAATAACCAAACTATATTCGTTTAGCACCTACCCTTTTATGTACGTGTTGCAATAATTGCAAGTGTCCTAAGATTGCAAGAGAGGCCTTTTACATCATGCTTGATAAAAATTACACCTTTATGGTTCAATGAAACTTGTGAGTTCATTCCTTTAGCTATGAGATAAAACCAAAGTCAAATGTAGCTGGATTTTTACGCCCGAAAATGGGGCCAAATAATAAACGCAATTACCTAATGGTAGTCATTTGTGATGGGTCCCTTTAACAACTTGACATAAAAAAAGCCTATCCTTCATGCTAAGTTGGTAACATGCAAGAACAAGTACACATGAACCAACCTCCTGGTTTAGTGCTATAGTGAAGTCGAAATTAGTCTATAAACTTTAAGATGACACGTGTAAGTTTTCTATTGACATTTACTTGAAAGTCTATGTTGAGGATATAGTAACCCTCAAAAATGATCCTACCAGTATACAAGCACTAAAGAATCATTTTTCCAACAATTTCAAACTAACTGAAGTTGAATAATTAAAAGATAAAACTTCAAAATAGAAGTATGTCCTAGATATCACAAGTATAATGCAAACAGTGGGCATTGTGGCGTATAGTAATATTAGTAGATTAGGGGTAATACTAAAGGTTAGTTGACGAAAGTATGCCCTTATAATCCTTGAAAAAGTCAGTCTAGTATATTACAAAACAGTAGCACTCCAACAATCCTAATGTTCTAGTAGATCAAGGATAATATCAAAGGTTAGTTGGAGACTTGGAAGACTTAACTATGTCATAGAAACTCAATTAAAAATCTCCTTTGTTACGAGTGTAGTTAGTTTGTTCTTCAACTCTTTGGAATTCTAATATATAAGTCGTACAAGCAATTTCATATGGAGATTCAACGTTAACCGGATGCAAATGATGATGAGCGTTAGCTTCATAATTGTCTTATTTGAAAGCAATATGGCTTCTTAAAAAACTAAAAAACAATAAGTAATGACAAATGCAGCATGTGAACTTGTATATTAAGTAATGACAAATGCAGCATGTGAACTTGTATGAGCAAAACAATTCTTGGAAGATTAAAGTTTGTCAAAACATCCACAATGAAGCTTCTATATGAAAATGAAGATGCCTTACATATTACCTAACCTATGAAAGAAAAAAAATTGAAATTGATCGTCAATTCATTAAAGAAAATCTTTAAATGGGATTATTATGACTACGTTTGTCAATTCTAATCAAGTAATAACCAGCTAGCATATGTACATAATATATTATAGGTCCTCGAGTTAAAATATACATGTAACAAGCTTGGGGCTCAAGTAGTTGTGGCACAAATTTAAAACCCTATGCAAACACAATACTAGAAGAAAAAGAAGATTTGAGGTCTGAGTAGTGGTGGCATAGAGTAGAAAGTTAGCAGTGCCACAAAGTGGGGCTCAAGTAGTTGTGGCACAAATTTAAAACCCTATGCAAACACAATAATAGAAGACAAAGAAGATTTGAGGTCTGAGTAGTTGTGGCATAAAGTAGAAAGTTAGCGGTGCCACAAGGATGCTTAAAAGGTGTGTGTATGTGTATTATAGGTACGTAAATCGTAATATATTATAGGTCCTCGAGTTAAAGAAAATATGTAACAAGCTTGGGGCCCAAGTAGTTGTGGCACAAATTTAAAACCCTATGCAAACATAATACTAGAAGAAAAAGATGATTTGAGGTATGAGTAGTTGAGGCATAAAGTAGAAAGTTAGTGGTGCCACAAGGATGCTCAAAAGGTGTGTGTATGTGTATTTAATTATTTATTGTGTTTAAACTAGTTTAGTATCCCGTGTGATACACAGGTTATATAAATAAAAGTATTAAATATTTTGTAATAAAAATTAAAAAATTATAAAACATTATTTTCAGATAAAATATGATTGAATTATGTAAAAATAAGTATCTTAGACTTTCTTTTTATAAAATTATTTTTTATTTTGCTTTTTAAATATAATTCGTTTTTAAACCATCCTTACAATACTTAAACACACTTTTTTAAAACTTTTGAGTTTAAAAAGTTTTAAGAAATTTTTATATTTTATATTCTTTTTTAATGTTTGTTTTTTTTGATAAATACCTACAATTTTTAATTTTACTATATCCAAGGTTTAAAAGAACGGAATCGAGCCTCGAGGCGTTTTTCCTTCGCCTCACGAGGCGTAAGCCTCGAGGGGAAACGAGGCGTAAGCCCGAGGCGGAAATTAAAATTACATATATAAATTATATATCTTATAAAAAATAAAATTCTAAACATCAAACAAAGAAATATTCTACATAATTTCATCATCAAATTTAATAGTCATACAAAAACACAAATAATTAACATATTAATTAAAAACTAAAAGTTCAATGATAAAATAAAAACATCCCAAACTAGAAGGAAACAACTGGTACTTATTCGAAGAAGAAGACAAAAACAATCGGTATCACTGTATCAAAAACGAAGACAATATCAGGGGAAATTTCAGTACCTATTAATTAATTTCAGTTCGTATTAATCAATTAGGATCGATTGCGGTCTAATTAAACCTGAATCAAAGACAAAATCAGGGGGAATTTCAAACCGGAATTGAAGAAGATGATAACAGACTTACCGCTTTTGAAATTTGGAATCAACTCTGAATCAAAAATTGAGAAAAGTGGGTCTGCGATGTAATAAAAACTGAGAAAATTGGGTCTGCCTTTGCCGCTTTTTGGTCTAATTAAGGAGAAAACTGAGAAAATTGACGAAATCGGTAATAGGTCTTTCCCGGCCACAAATCACTGCCTCAATCAAAAGTCCCGCCTCTGCGATTTCCGACCGCCTCAGCCATAAAAGGCGTACGTACGAGTTGGACCCTATGAGGCGCCGCCTCAGACTCGATTTTTAACCGCATCGCCTCGAGGCGTACGCCTCGAACGTTTTTTTAAACCATGACTATATCTATTTCTTATTATGTAAATGTTTTAAATAATATAAATAGTATGTATTATTATTATTTATTAGGAGAGAGAGGCGGGAAATCTAAGATGAGGAAGCTTAATATTTTGGCAAGTGGCATTTCAAAACCTTCTTCTATATATATAGATATATAGATATAGATTTTTAATTTTACTATATCTATTTCTTATTATGTAAATGTTTTAAATGATATAAATAGTATGTATTATTATCATTTAGGAGAGAGAGACAGGAAATCTAAGATGAGGAAGCTTAATACTTTGACAAGTGGCATTTCAAAACCTTCTTTTATATATATAGATAGAAGATAGATGTGTGTGTTTTTATTTGTTCAATAATAACAAAAATAAAATTAAAATGGTAAAAAAATAAAATGAACACAACTAAACTTGTCATGTAATTGATTTTTCACTAATCCATTACCATCCATAAGTACTTTAATAGTAAATAAGTTGAAACTTCAATAACTATACATGAACAAAAATTAGCACACAGACTATACCTGGACAAAAACGAAAGTAAGTTGCTATTCTATGACATTTGCCCTATTTCAAATCTTGACTCAAAATGTATTTTACTAAAAGACAGCCAAAAGTGTACTATTACAGCATGCTAATACTAGAGATAACCATAAATTAGTTTTAATAGTTAAGTTTCATACTCATTTAGTAACTTAACTACTACTACAACTTAAAAGGAAAGGGCAAACCACATGGTTGCAAAAATGTTAGCAACTTAGTATCATAATCCATATATATGTTAGTCAAGTGCTTAGAACTTGGTTTAAATTAAGTCCACTCTGCACCGTCAATGGTAATTCAATAAAGGTTGCAGGTTCACACCTACCCCTTTCCCTTTTCCCGATTGCTAATTTGAATATTGAGATCAAAGTTAAATGACTTGCCTTCGAAAGTTGAACAGGGCTGCTGCTACCATCCTTCTGGTTCTATTAAAGCTCCCATTAACAGAACCAAACCCGATCCAGAACAAAATCCAGACATGCATTCATCATGTCAGAGACCCCAGCTCCAATTTCAAAGAGCCAATTCATGAAAAAGGCAGAACGTATTATAAGCACCTTATATATCCAAACAAGCTATCATATTGATATCTCTAAAATACTTATATCGGAATCTTTTTTGTGGCGTAAAGACTTGCACCAGCAGAAAAGAACAATGAAACAAAATCTTGAATGGTTGGCCTACCTCCTTTACTTTACGCTTATCACGTTTGGTGTGATGCTTAGCCTTCCCCTTTTCTTTATCCTTCTGCTGAAACAAAAAAAAAGACATGAAACAAAATGACACTGTGGTTGATCATAACTGGTGTAAGTTATGCAATGGTTGACCTTTTTGTGTCGATGTTCGTGTTTATGCTTCCTTGAGCTTGAGCGATTGATTGATCTATCTTCACTGTCAGATGAACTGTAATATACAAATGCCACATAAGTAAATCAAACTTTACGTAAAATTCTTAGCCAGGGTGGCCCAAGTGTATAAACAAAAAACCTAGAAGCTTTAGGCCCCCACAAAATCTGGGCAATTTTGATTGATTTTGACCAATTTTGACCGATTGACCGATTAGGTCGGACTACGTCTGATTACCGATTAACCCTCCGATTATGTGAAATTGCCAAGGTTGTGGCCGATTTGGTTAATCCCCGATTAATCACCGACTAGGACCAATTTACACTGCTACAAACGATACAGTGGACTGTTTTTCTCACTTTGTGTTAATATAACATCAACAAAGTAGCATATTTACATTTTACAGGGCACCCATTTATTTGTTGAATTAGATCACTTCTTCAGTAATGTGTGTGAAATAGATTTAGTGTTTAACTTCCATAAAGTACAGCAAGTTCATGCTTTGGATATGTTTTGGTTGGTTATAATTTATTCTTTCTTGGCTTAAATCTGTTCTATGAAGCTTTTGCTTCTGTTTTATCTCCTTTCAAATTTATGCTCCATTCATCAAATCCTCCCATAAAATTGAGAAAACAAAACTTATAACCAAGCATGGCTTTACAAAAATGTCTGACATTTTGTCAAGATTCTAAAACTTAAGCAATCTAGAGGGGTTAAGGCTTATTGAAGCATTTTGCATTTAGCATTTCAGCCTGTTCTGGTAGCGGTTTTTTATCATTAGCCAAAACAGCCAAACTATCCTAACACAAAACTCAACAACCAAATGTATACATTACTATCCATAGCTGATTCTTGTAACTCTTTTGTGTGAGAAGAGGCCTTTGATATTAGATGAGCTAATAATAGGAGAATTTCAAGAAACAAGGAAAAGGCAGAATTTCAAAAGTTAAACCTAATTTCTGTTCCAATCCACAGACCTCAAACCATACATCTGCAGTCACTGAAGTACTTGCTGAAATCCTAATAGCATGCACTGTGATCTGATTTAAGTATTGCTTCAGATGGTTTTCTTATACAAAGTTTGTAGTCACAGCTTGATATTTATACAAAGCATATGATGCAATTAATAGATGCATCCTTTATTGCTAGATTCCCCTAGTCCGACTTCAGGTCTCAATGAGAAGTTGAACCACCTATTACAACTAAAGAAGAATTTCCACCTTTATTTATCTATTATGCTACGAATCTAACTTAAATGAAAAACAAACAGTAATTTCCTAGAGACTCAAGCGACAACAAAGGCTAACAACACGATAAAACCATATTCTCACATCTAGATCTACAGTAAAACAGAAACACATATGAATTTATCAAGCAATCCGATAAAAAAAGAGTACAAAAAGGTAAAATTAACCTGAGTAATTGATTTAACGATGAGAACAGCAGTTAACGATACCTGTAGTAGTCGTCGGATGAAGAAGAGGAAGGACTCCGCCTACGACGTCGTTTGGTGTGCGAACGGCTTTTCTTGGAGACCTTGAGAGAGTCCTTTTTGTGTTTGTCGATGCTTTTGTCTTTACGGCGGCGTGAACGGCGGTCCCGATCATCGGAGGAGGAGGAAGATAGATCATCGGAGGAGGTGGAGGTGTTGGTGGTGGTGGTGGTGGTGGTGGAGGCTGCCATTGATGATGAGCAAAGCGATGAAGGCAACTGGATTGGAATCTAGAAAGTTACCAAACCCTCGACTCTAATGATGACGAGGGAACCAGCTACCAATTTTCTTTTTCTCTTGGAACATGGCTCAAATAACTTGTCCCAAACCCGTGTATTTTGAGGCCTAGTGGCTGTTTAAAAAGTTAGTGGTTTGGGAGTTCGCTCCGTTTATTTATAAACGAGTCGAGCTCGTGCTCGGGTATGAGCTTGTTAAAATAAACAAGTTGACTCTGAGCCTATTCTGGCTCGGCTCGGCTCGTTTACAGCCCTAGTTATGACATACTCATAACTTTGTATAAGAAACGAAACCATTAAAAAAATTAGATGAAACTTATTAGTAAAAATTAAGGGGTCGTTTGGTATGCAAGAATTTAATGGAATTGTTGGAATCTGAATTCCATTGGTCATTGTGTTTAGTTGGTAGAATTTTTTTGGAATTGAAATTTGAATTCCATTCTGAATGTGTTTGGTTGAGAAAGAAATTAGAATTAATTCTCTCAAATTTCTTCCAATAAAGGATTTCAAATTTCACCGACCCCCGCCTCCACCACCAACCGCCACCTACCACCTTGCCCACCGCCAACCGACACTACTATTGACCTCGACCCCGCGCCGCCACCAACC
>BJCM01084654.1:0-22932 GCA_018326385.1 Flaveria bidentis
CCTTCTTATGACGTGTATGGCTTCTGTTGTAGAGCGTCCTGGCATAAATCCAAATTGGTTTACCGCTATTTGGGTTTCTCGTCTAATTCTCGTGTCAATAACTCTTTCCCATAGTTTCATCGTGTGACTCAATAGCTTAATTCCCCTGTAATTTGCGCAACATTGTACATCTCCTTTTTTAAGAGATTAACTGGGGACTTGGTTAAATTCAGAGAACAAAAGTGTAGCAAGTGTAAATATGGACTACCTTGAATTTCCAAAACATACCTCCTGTGCAAATTTCACAAGGCATAGGGGACGGTTTTGGAATTAACTCTAGGAAGAATTATAAAGATAAAATAAGAAATCTAACATCTGGTATTTTTGAAAAGCTTCATTCCGTTTCACGATGTATATAGGACTATCCTTTGGGAGCTTGGTGACGCTAGTACCTGCAAAGCAAACATAATCGACATTTTTGTAAAATCTATTTAATAAAAAATGAAAAACTCATTAACAGAAACCATTGAATTCATTAACAGATTAAAAGAAAAAAGATGCAGGAAAAAGGGTCATACTCGGCAGCATAGCTAGTGATTTCTTCTCGTCGCTCTTGTTAGCTCTTGCAGTACTTATTTTAATGGTAGTATGCAATCCCTGCAAGATGGAAGACAATTAAACCTCTATTAGTAATTTAACTATTAAATCAGTAGAAAAGATATCACGGGATCTTTGCCTAATTCTTGTTTACCCTGGTATATGCAATGTACCTTTATTGATCGTTTAATGTTTATATACTTACCACTTCTTACTAAATATGCAGGATGTAACCATTTATGCAACAAGCCATTTTTAAGCAGATACAGAAACAAACAGCCTAAATTTGTAAGACATAGTACATAACTAATTATATTGCAGTGAATAATTAAAAGAATGTGTATTGCATATGATTGCAACAACTCAAAAGTGACTAGTACAATGCACTTTCATGCAATTCTAACAAAATTATATCGAACAACATAACAAGAGAAAAACTTTTCAGGTCAAGTGAACAAACAGAAGGAGATATTATAAGTTACAACATAACTTTACCTTTTTCTTCTCTCTTTTCTTCAGTATTTTCATGTGGCATTTCTTAATGTAGTGCATCAAATGATAACGAGAGTGTCTTGTCAACAAATCATCCCTGATGTTTGAATTCTCAGTAAGCCAATCTACAATTTCTTTTGACTTAATCACCTCATCGGTATTTAAAGTCTCCAGCCATGAATATATTGGCATCCACTGATCCGATCGCTGGAAACGAAAGTAAAATGGATCTTTTTCCTACCACAAAGAAATAAACACGATCAACACATTAACCATAAATATACATGAAATACATAATCTAACATCACATAAATTGCAATAGATATATGCCCTAAAAGCAATTGATCTTTAAAAATTGTATCATTTAACATCACATAATTTGCAAAGATTTATGCTTAAAAATGCCCTAAAAACCACAATCAATCTTTAATTGATAACATATCAAAATGAATGAACCTTGACAATCAATTTCAAGCACATTACATTAAGAAAATCATAGTCCAGTACCATTTCTTAGATTGACAATATTAACTTCAAACTCATGAACTTATACCTTAGTAGTTAATATAGCTTCTAACCTCATGATATCCTTCACTAATACTGATTTCATCATCCATCCCAGACAGATGTTTCACAACATAAATCAAAAATCAAAACATATATACTCCTTCAAACAAGTATGGCTTCATTTGATGTTAATAGAACCCTCTCAAGCATCCAGCTGTGAAGTTACGAAAATTTGTTCTTTTTCTTCAAAAGGGGGAAACTCATACAGCTAATCAAATGTAACAAACTCGAAAGGAAACTCGAATGCAATGCTGGATTATTCAATGCACACTTCACAGAACTTCAAAAGACCTAATTGTAACCACAAACCTACATTTTAATTTTCCTGATAATACCTCATTGGCTGGAGTTACATCGGTTGAAAACGAAGTAATCATCTGGTACACGTCTGACGGAGGCATTGCTTTGATGTGATCTGGTAACGATGAACTGATGGATTGAAGCCAAGTTTCGACATCGGAAGGGCTTACAGGCTTCTCTTTCGGGAGCGTCGATATCCATGATCGAGCAAGTTTTTCGAAATCGTTTGTTGCATCGATGCCGTCGTTGGGGACTTGATGAACGCCGTCGTCGTTAGGGTTTTGACGAACGCCGTCGTCGTTAGGGTTTTGACGATCGCCGTCGTCCCGGTGGTCCGGTAGGGTTTCCGCCTGTTCATCCATTGAAGTCGATGTTTGCAGTTTTGCAGAGACTTTCTACTGTTCTTTCTTTTCGTGAAAGGTTAATAATCTTTAAAGCTGTGTTACGAATTCATTTTACAAACGAAAAGAAATGAAATACTTAATATGTTTTGTCTTTAGCTCAATTAGTCGTTAATTTATTCCATTAAATAGCTATAAATTAATTATTTTACCCTTTTTTTTTTCTCTTTCTTCATAAATCACCCGCACGACCACATCTCAATCACTACTAGCACTACCACTACCACACAACCACCACCACTACCACACAACCACCACCACTACCACACAACCAATCCACCACCACCCTTATCATGACCACCACACACCCCTATTTGCACGACCACCACCAATTATTGCACGACCACCACCTTATCTCCACCACTGGATTCCCACCCCCATCTCTAAACTCCAACCACACACCTCTCAACCTCACCACCACCACCATGGATCACCTGTCACCATGACCTTGTTAGTGATTCAACAAGCTTGACTTCTTCCCCAAACCCTCCTTCCAATCCCTCATCGCTTACAAACTAGCTTCTTTATTATTACTGGACATGAAGCCTGTAATGACGTTGGACGACGATTGTGTTATCCTACACTTTATCACGTAATTGTGGAGATGGGGTGTGGTGGTGGAGATGGGGGTGTGTGGTGGTGGTGGTGAAGAATGATAGGTGTGTGGTGGTCATGACAAGGGTGGTGATGGATTGGTGATTGTGGTTGAGATGGGGTTGTGTGGGTGATCTGAGAAGAAAGTGAGGAAGAAGGGGTAAAATAGTTAATTTACAACTACTTAACTGAACAAAAATAACGACCGTTTGATCCAGGGGCGAAACATGTTACGTTTTTTCAAACATTAGGATTAAACTTGTAATTTTTCAATCACAAGGACGAAAGATGAAATTTCAACAAACCTCATGGACAATTTGTGTAATTTACTCTAAGAAGATAGTTATGTTTAGAGTTTTTCTAATTAGAAAAAGTAAGAATTTGTGTTTTCGAATTTATTTAAGAAGAAAAAAATAAAGAAAGTAAATGTAAATGCTAAAATCAATCCTTTTAAATTAAATGGAAATGGAGAGTAGAGGAAAAAAAAGAATAAAAAGAAGAGAAAGGAAAAAAGAATTTTTTTTTCCTTTTTATGTAAACTAGGTGATGTGGGGTCAAGTGTAGATGAGCAAGCTTTAGTTTTTTGGAGGCTCAAGATCGCTTATCAAAAGAGACTTCACTGAAATGGCCATAACTTGCCCCAAAAACGGCTTATTTTATAAGTTATTTTAATTTTTGTCTTATTTTTACATTTTGTTTGACTTTACATTTGACCCAGTTTTTTGCTCGTTTATGTTTTGTGGCTCATTCGATTTTGGTTTTGTTTCTTTATATGCTTGTAAGGGATGGATGAAATATTATTGAAGTTTATGAAAAAAATCTGTTTTTCTCTCTATCACAGTGTGTGTTAGTGTAAACCCTAATTATCGGTATTCTTTGTGAATCAAAGATAGTTAGAAGAATTGTTCTTGGTATTCTCGTGAATCAACATGTTCAATTATCTATCTTTCTGTTTCCGACTGCATCACTAGGGAACACAACGTTGAACCAATGGTTGATCTAGTCAAATCATTCTAATAGTAATATGATGTCTTCATTTTGTATTGTTTCGTTCGATACGTCCATCTTTGTTTAAGAGTTCTTTTGTTGTGTTTGCGGTTGTTCTTTCCTCTTTCTTTGTAAATTTTCCTCGTCTTTGATTCTTTCCTTTAGGGTCCACTTGGTTCATAGAATTGAAACTAAAAGTTTTTCCCTTTCAAATTGTGTTTAATTGGGAATGAAATTACTAAATTCCATCACACAATTCAACATTCCTTTCCACATGTGATAGAATTTAAAATTTTCGTATAGAATGTGCAAGGATCACACAAATACCCTTATCTTTAACCTTGTGTTCATTCAAAATCCATCCTTTCATTCAACAAAATATAATATAACTAAAGCAATCAAAATAATTCTATTTTACAACCAATATGATTTCATCAAATTAGAAACAATCAAAAACAAAATAACATTCATGATCTAGATGCAATGAAAGAACCAAACATATGCAATAAAAAAGCAAACTTGCATCTTCCATAGCCAAAAACACAATGACAGCCTCCATAATCAAAACAAAAGCAATCAAGGAACCAGATGAAAAAATCGAATCATACCTCAATTCCAAATGCGATGAAGGAACTAAACATGCATCCTACATCGTCTCTGTCGTGGGGCGATTACTAGGGCACCGCCAAAATCTAACCCGGACGATAAATGATAACTGATAAATATCATTTTATCATATTCGTCTTACGTGGTTGGATCTTGGTTTTCGCTCATCTCAAATCGCACCACTTTTATGTTCTTAGTCATCCATTATGTCCTTTGTTTTCCATGGAGTGCCAATTTTCCCTGTTTTATGCTTCAAATTTGAAAGTGGTGGTGATGGTGATGGTGAAGTATGGTTATGAATTCATGATTTAGGGTTGCCATATATAGCTTGGGAGAATGGGAAAGGTTTTGGTAAGGGTACTTTAGTAATTAAACTTTCTTAAACATTTTAAATTCATTAGAAAATTTACCAACCAAATATTTTGGTAACGTTTGGTACACAGTAATGATGGACGGAATGGAATAAAAAATCGAGTGTGAATGAATAAAAACATGTTTGATTGGTAAGATAATGGAATAAACCATTATATAGTTGATTTTATTCCCTCAAATTCATTCCATACACTCCCTTTTATTTTCTCATTCCATCCCTTCTTTTATTATTAGTCACCAACAACACTTACTCACCCACCACAACAACCACCACCGACCACCAAGATCGTTCATCACCGGCTACCACCACCAGGCATGGGCCACCACCACTACACCTACTATCACCGACTATCGCCACCGCCGGAAAACCACCACCATCATCATGGGTGAAGCTTTGTATGGCCCGGGAAGGGCCCCCCACTATTAGAGTTCGCTCCCCCTCAAATAGTTTATTTCCGCCCCCGCCCCTTCTATGGTAAGGTTCAAGCTCCGCCACTGACCGTCATAACTACTTTTACATTTCATTCCTTTGTTTTTTCATATCTAACAAACAATACAAATTAATAATTCATTCATTCTTAAAGGGTAACCAAACGAGACAATAGAATGTAATGATTTATTATATCATATCATCCGTTCCATTCACTCATTCATTTCATTCCTTCTTCCATTCCATTACTTCATACCAAATTGACCCTTTATTAATTTTCAAAGAATTCCATTCAGATTGTGATTTCAATTCAACTACAAAACAAACTGTGAATCAAACGAACCCTTAATTGATTGCATCCTTACTAAACTTTTATCACCTGATATGAGTTGTTTCTTAAAATATTCAGGGTCATTCATGGGAGCAAGGTTTTTAATTTAGTTTTTCTAATTGGATTCGGGTTTCAGGATTTTAAAGGTTGTATAATCCTATTTAATTCCACCTTTCATTTACTTTGTTGATGTAAGCTACCTTATTCACAAAGGAGATAAAAATAATGGAGGTGTTTGAGCTTTTGTATTAGTGTCGCATGAAATTACAAGTAGAATAAATTTGAACATTCTTCAAAACATTCGTATAAAAACCGTGTATCAACTAAGCTCTACATCCGCAACATACATATATGTTAATTCAAATTTTCAAGTCGTGGACTCTTTGCTATTATGTGATCACTCTTCTGTCTTTACTTCTCAGCACACCTATACATCAAATTATTATCATTTTTATGTTCATCGTTCTTAACAAATGTTAATAGAAAAAAAAGCATAAAGAAACTCAAAAAATATAGAAACTAAGTATATAATTGTTTCATTTGTGTATAAGCATCAAACTATAAGCGTACTTCCACCATTTCATTTGTGTTTATGTATATGTATTTTTCATACATGTGTATGCATGTATGTATATCATTTGTACACATTCATCGGCTTGGCTATATGCCAAATGTGAACTTATAATTGATAGTGTTTGTTTTTAGATTGTTATAACTTATATTAAAAATTATTTGATATTTTAGATACGAAGGAATGCTATTTTGTTAATTCAACTAATTAACCCGTATATTAGAAAATGAAGGAAATGATCATAATTGTATTGTATTTTCTTGCTGCGATTTGAACTCTTGGGATTCGTTTAGGCCATCGGACTTGTCGTTATCTGCTTTTTTACTAATTCATTGTGTATGTTGTGTTATGTTTATATGTGGGTCTATGACGATAAGCATAAGGTCATGTCTCGGATTATTGCTACAAATTACACATTTCATTGTTACATATACTTATGTCATAATTATTAACTTAACTATATTTCAATTTATATAATATTAATAATCAACTTAGTTGTGCATTGTGAGCTGTACTTTATGTTTTATAAATTGTATCTCATTTTGTTTTTTCTTTATTTTTCACTTTTAACCCTATAGTTTCTATATTTTACATTTATCTTTAATACATTTTACATGTTCAACTTTGGTCTCATATACTTTATCATTTACATTTCTTTTGTTTTACGTCGCGGTTTAAAATTTTCCAATTAACATATATGCACATGTGGTTTAATGATTTTACATCTAGGGCTGTGATAAAAAGATGATCAAGATCCAAGGCTTGTGGTTTGGTATCCCGAAAGTTTATATTGGTTTCAGATTTCACTCCAGTGGTCGATTTGGTGTTGAACTCGATCCAGAGATTATGGCAATGGTTAGGGTTCACGGTAACAATTGGTTTAGGTATGTCAACAGATCTAATTCTTCCATTGTTGATATATAGTTGATGATCCACCTTTCGTTGTGTGCAATAAGGCTAATTTTAACAATCTTTACTATGGATTGATAACGACTTCTGATAATTCCAACTTGAGCTTTGATTTGGTTTTGAAATATAAGCAACCTTTTGTTATATGTTTTACTAGGTGGCCTAAACATGGCATGCACAATCCGTGTAATTCCCCGAAGAGGTCTTTATTTATTTTTGTTTTTTGTTGACGATTAATTAAGATCATATAGTGATACTTATAGTTGGTTTGTTAAAGGTACGGTCTTTATGTTCACTCATTTATGATTGTAGCAATTGATAGGAATGTCTATGTATGTTTTCATTGATTTTTAATTGAAGTTTTCAGTACTTACTCTGACCATTGAATGCTACCTATTAGTTAGGTTTCCAACAGACTTCTCATCAAATTAACTGTAATCGACTAAATGTCATTGCTTTATCCATTTTAAGAAGCTTCAAATCTCATATATATATTTTGCACATATTGATATATTGGTTTCTTTTTTTATTGATATGTTAAGGGATAAAAAATGAGAACAATTTGAAGATACAAAATTCATCATGTTAAAGTGCATTAGAGTATCTGAGATTTTATCAGTTGGTTTTAGACTCATATTATCAACAAGACAACAACATAGATGTTGTTTTTCTAAACGAATGATCATAGCCCAGCCATAGCAAAAGTGTTGCCGATACTCACAATACACACACACATATATACTATTCTTGCTACTATTATCTCACGATCTAACAACAGGGAAAACCTATACTCAATCAAGGTAGTACAGGGCTTTTGGAGGTAATTTTCCTTCTTCTCACCTTCATGGCTTCATTTGTCATTCCAACTTTTTAATATCAAATTTTAATATTATTTGATGTTCTATGTGAGATATAAAAAAACATTTTTGGTCAGTCCCTTATTTACTAATCACAATTGAGATTAGCTTTGGAATTTGCTATGTTTCACATGTTTTTGTTTTGTACCAACGCAAATATTGGCCATAGATAATCTCTTGATTTGTTGTAAATTGACTAAACTCAAATCATGGTTATGTCAAAGTTGGAGATTGGATTTTAGTTTATACGTATCATCCTTCATATTACCTTTTAATTTTCTGTGGATGTAGATGTTAATATGTGTATGACTTTGTGAGAAAAATCTCAGTTCATATGGGTCTACGGGTCAAAATAAATTTAGGTTAAAATAGGCCATTTTATAAAGAGTATTATTTTGGTTCAAGTCAGAATGGGTCTAACTCAAAATGTACTCAGGTTTAAATGATTGTTTTGGATGGTATGAAAACTTGTGTTGATGCTAGGCTTTTTTTTGGAAGGATTATACCTAAAAAGGCTATTGAGCATCTATCATAAATTAGTACCTGGTATAGTTTTTGAACTTTGTTGTGTTGACTATTAATACATTATAGACATTATGTTAGGTTTCATATACAAAGTTGACTAACTTTTATGCAATTTTGTAATCCTATTACTCTATAAAAACTTACCAATTCTGTAATTATGTGCCTCACATGTAAATTTGTCAATTATAGGTAACTTATGTTTATTCTTTTTGGATTAATGATGTGGTTCTATAAAAAATTATAATTTTCTTCATAGTTATCATTGAATTTCCATAAATTTTGTTTTCGTTAGCCTAATCTGCATTATGTAAGTCGATGATACCTTAAATTATTACGTAAATTTTGGTTGAATTCTAATCTTTGGTACTTTTATAATATTTATACAGAGAAGCCGTCTAAACATTAAGCACACATGAATCAAGGAGCAACCCGCAAGAAATCCTTTTGTAAACATTTATCATTTTTGTAAACCTAAAGAAAACTAAAGGCTTTATGTTGATAATGCGCGGTGACAGCGTGAATACCGTGGCCTACCATCGCAACCCAAAAACAAAAATGTTTTTGTAAAACATTAGTTCTATATTATATATGAGCTAACACACGCCAGTTACAAAAGAACGCCGCGGCAACGCGCGGGTTCATATCTAGTTTAATATGATTAGATTAGAAATGATAAAAATTAATTTGTGTACTTGAAGAATCTTCTAGAAAAGAGACAAAAATGTTTTATTATAAAATGTGATATAGACTATAAAACCAAACTGTCATTTTTATACACTTCGCATCTAATATCAAACAACTTGTATGAAGGTAAACGAGCCAAGGTCGTGAAACCAAAGCAAAACCAGTTGTGTATCATTTATAAGATGTTACGTCAAGTCTAACTTGAGACATGAAATATAGGAGTTTTGAAGTAGATAAATGAGCTAAGAAAAAACCCAAAAACCGGTTCGACTTTAAATTTAATGTTACGGTTTTTATTTTTTAATAATTTTATCCGTCACCAGTAATTTAATTTAGTTAATTTAAAACCGTCAAAACCGGATCGCACAAGGTTATTAATATCAAGATCGTGGAACATCATCAGCCCATTAAAGCGAGCCCAACTCGATAAACAGTGATATCGAACCATTTACAACGGTTGTTAGCAAAAGAAGCACTAGAACAAAACCTAAAACCCTAAACCTAACAAGCTGTTGAGAGTTTGATCATAATCGTGTAACAATGTCGATTGTTGACGAAAATCCTACAACTGAAGAACCAAAGAACGAACATGAAGACGACGAACTATTCGAAGATGTAACAGATGACGATGAAGAGGTTTCATGGTCATCGGATTCCGAAATCGGAGAAGCTTTGGATTATTTGGACTCGAAAGACGATACGGGAGCAGTTGACGGAGCTTTGATACTCAACGCACGACGACCGAATGCTCATGGTGGAGTACACTCGCGACCTAATGCGTCTTCTCTGCAACCGCTGTCTAATCGGAGCCAGAAGTTTACTAATCATATTAGAGCTTCGCCGTTGGAGGTATGTTCAGTTTTGTAATATGTGGTTGTTGAGTTATGATGTTAAGGGTTTGATATTTTGATGTTGGATTGGGGAATTGGTGCTGTGCAGGAGTGGGAAGGAAGGTGGAGTAGTGGCATGTCGAACTCGGTGACTACTGCGATTCGTGAGAGCGTGCGGGGAATGGCGATTGGTAAGACGAAGACTACTGAGAAAGCTGATAGGGCAACTGTTGAACAAGTGAGTGACAGCATTTGGTTTTGCAGTTTTTTAAAGATTTAAGTTTCATATTTCTTGAAAGGTTGATTAGAATCAGTATATGATAAATTTGATGCTTTCCATGTTCTTTCTTTGTTGTGCTTGTCATATATGCAAATTGTGCCTCTTGGTTCTGTTTTACAAATATGTTTTAATGATCTTAGTAAAGTGTTCCCCCCCCCTTCATGTTGTTAGTAAGAGTTCATGTATGGTGGTCACAGCTGGTATAGGCATAACACATGAAATTGCCTGTAAACATTACTTGTAGCCCAAAAGCCCCAATCTTTGACCCACTCTTCACGGAGAAGCAAAATCCATTAGAAATTTAAATTTCTTATCTTTTTTAGAAATTAAGTCTTATATTTCATATGTAAATTTCAAACGCTAGTTTACTTTAGGCTGCATCACAGCTTGCCAATGACACCTGTTACTACAAACGATTTGTGGCAACTAACTACTACTTTGTTGCAATAAATGTCATCATCCTGTGACGTGATTACATGATTAATTTGATGCTTTTCATGTTCTATCTTTGTTGTGATTCTCATATATGCAAATTGTGCCTCTTGATTCTGTTTTTCAAATATGCTCTAATGATATTAGCCAACTGGTATTCATTCATGTTTCTAGTAGAAGTTATGTATGGTGGCCACCGCTGGTGTTGGCATAACATATATGCATTTAATCATCTTTTGGCACATGGATGTATTTTGTAGTTTTAAGTTGCATCTGGTTTTCTGTTTTATCAGTGATTTGGTTAACAATATTAGGCTTTGAAAATATTATTATTATTTTTCAGGCAATCGATCCTAGAACTCGCATGGTTTTATTTAAAATGTTGAATCGTGGTGTTTTCCATGACATTAACGGCTGCATTTCAACTGGGAAGGAGGTATGTGATTTGGAAGAGAACATTTCTTGAATTTCTAAGTAGAAGCTAGTGATTTTGTGATTTGTTTTCTTACATCTTCAACTTATATGTCAAACAGGCTAATGTATATCATGCTACAAAATCTGATGGCCAAGAACTTGCAATCAAAGTATACAAAACTTCTGTTCTTGTGTTCAAGTATGTTCAGTGTGCCAAACCTTGTATCTTTATTAAGTCATCTATATATTAATGACATATATGTATTATGCACATGTTTTCTCTCTTCTATTATGTGGTTCTCATTTTTTTTATATCAACCGTGCTCTTATTCTTTCAAGATTGCGTTCTGACTTTGATATTCAAAATAGCGCTACAACATTACATGATATAGTCATATATTCATGTTTTTCTTTTTTGATGAGTTTAGGGATAGAGATCGCTATGTACAAGGTGATTATAGGTTCAGATATGGATATTGTAAGCACAACCCGAGGAAAATGGTGAAGACATGGGCTGAAAAGGAGATGAGGAATCTTATGCGGTAACATAATTTTCCTCTCTATAGTGATATATTCATATGTATAATCTCATAACCTGATGTGGTTGCCAAAAATTAGATATAACTACATTTGGGTGGTGGGTTGGATAAAATGTCAGAATGGCCAACTGAAAGTAGTTGTGTTAAGTAGTAAGTACAAATCGAAAGGGGCTGATTCGGTTGACTTGCAAGTGTCTTTTTATCAATTTTATTATAAATAGTCAGTGTGGCTGTAAGCATTATAAATACAGTTTGGGTGCGTTTTAACCCATTTGACTTGTTTTCTTTTTAGCTAAGTTTTTCTTTCTTTCATTTCACCGTCTAGGGTAAATCTTATTATAGTCTACCAATTCGTCAAAGTTGCCACTTCTAGATTTTTACTTTTGACAGTCTATTGTAAGTTGGTCCAATTTCTTGGGTCCAGTAACCAGTTACCATAGTGTTCTTACTTTTAATGAATGCTTGACTGCAGCTTGAAAGCAGCTGGAATTCGTTGCCCCACTCCACTTCTTCTAAGGCTCCATGTTTTGGTTATGGAGTTCATAGGTAAATGGTTATATGTATACTTTTACTAATATGCTGATGATATGCTATCATATGATCACTAAGAATCATCACAATATGTTTTGTTATATGTATATATATTATTTCCTTTCAGGGACCAGTGGATGGGCTGCACCTCGACTAAAAGATGCTGCACTGTCTCTAGACAAGTTACGGGAAGGTTATGTTGAGGTATATCGAGAATTGAGATTGTTTTACTAACATTGTAGGTGACAATTCTGCCCATTTTTTATCAATGGGTTTGTTCCAGTTATGTTGCATCTCTTATAGGTCAAATGGGTAAAATTAAAAAAAAGTGTGTTTAGAAGCTAACAAATCAAAAGGCACCCACAGCACATTTCTAATGCATCAAACTTTTTAAACTATTCTTTTAAAAAAAAGATAACTAGTGAAATTAATTTTTTTTCCCAATCATATTATGTACTGATTATCAATAATAATTTTATTGGACAAGTGTTTCGGGCCAACCGCGCATATATTATTCTACAACAACAGTCACTTGTTTTGACCTGAAGACGTTTCATTACTTGGCATTTTGTCACCTCTTCACTAATATCATATTCATACATGAGAACCTACTGCTCAAAAGCTTTTGGATCCCCCCAAAGAAAAGAAAAAAATAAGATGAACATGCCATAATAAATATACTTCTAATAGATGTTTGAAGATGGGCTTTCAAAATCGATTACGCTTTTCTGGAAAATTAGTTTTAGATAAATAGTCAATCAACCTGAGGATGGTTGTATAAGTTTACATTCTTACATCTGCTCATCATGTATCTTTACGTAGATGATAACTTCAATGCGCGTACTATATCAAAAGTGCAAGCTAGTACATGGAGACCTTAGTGAGTATAACATACTTTACCATGAGGCAAGTCTTCTTATATTTTAATTATTTCTTATTTTGTGCTTATTTAAACAACAAACTCTGCGTGATTATTAATTATTAATATTTCTTTATGGCAGGGTCACATGTATATTATTGATGTATCTCAATCAGTTGATCTTGATCATCCTCACGCTCTTGATTTTCTGAGGGAGGATTGTGTTCATGTATCTGTAAGTTTTTTATACCGTAAATCCTTCTCTTCTAATTAGTTGGTTCATAGTGTGGTTGATTTTGTCCCATAGACTTGATAATGCATGGCTGTTATTGATTTTCGACCACCCAATTTTATATTGCTTAGCTTGCATTGGTGAATTAAGATTGTAATAATTGGCTAACTGTAACAAAATAAATCAAATTTCGAAAGGGCTAACCAACTTAGGGGCCCATAAGAGTGAGCTTCATGAAATATTCAAATTCAGTGAACACCCTAGATAATTTCTAATAACATGATTTATTATGCAAACTTCTGGAGCTGAAATTAATTAAATAATGTTTAAACTTTGAACGTTAAATTAGTTTGGCATGCAATTAGTTTTTCACTTGAATTACAAGACATAATGGAAAGGCAGACACTTGAGTAGACGTTTGAGTAGGATCTTCCAATCCAGATCTTATCTTATGTTTTTGTCTTGGAAAGATTAAAATGATCGTGGTTAAGTTCTTAAACTTGACAACTTGTTTTAACGCAAAATACTTCTTAAATCTCATAATGCAAAATAATTAATATATCTAATATTGTGACAATACAGATTCTGTTAAATTGGACGTAATTGTTCTTGGTTGATCTGACTTGTATAAAAATTACTCAGTAAACCCGTTGCCCAGACTTCTCAACCACCCATTCTGACATCTCTAGTAATTTAGATAGTCACTAATCATATCAACACTTATGTGGGATGTAGGATTTCTTCAAGAAACGTGGAGTAGCTGTAATGACCATCCGTGAGTTGTTTGATTTTATTGTTGACCCGTCAATCAGGGATGATTCTGTGGACAGTTACTTGGAAGAGGTACATTATGGTTATCATTGTCATCATTATTTATCACTGATTTGTTTTCAAGGAACTAACTATATTCACATTATTAATCAAACTAAAAATATTCAGGCTCAAAAGAAAGTATTGGCCCGGGGAGATGAGATTTCTGCAGAAGATGAAATTGCAGATGCTGTTTTCATCCAGGTTCGCATAAAACCTTCATAAGTTTTTGTTAATTCATTGGTGTTTACATGTTTATGTAAGTAGGTTAGATTCGCCACATCTACCATTTAGTAGTTTTATAATTTCTATTAAAAGGCCTATTCATTCATTTCTTTATGTGGGTCCCATCTTCTAGTACTTTTTAAGTGATTTGTGTTCTGTTTTGATTTTGTAGTCTTTTATCCCGAAGACACTTGATAACGTCAAAAATGCCGAGGCAGATGTAATTCGATTAACAAGCGGGCAAGACACAGGAGATATGTATTACCAAACGATTACAGGGCTCAAACACGCTCGTTTAATCGAAGAACAACATAAAGAAACAAATCTTCCTGAAGATTCCCATGCTGATCCAACACCACATTCTAATTCACAAGATCATGAATTACAAACTAAAACAGATGAAGATAATAATTCTGAAGATTCTGAAGATGATAACGATACTGATGATGATGATGAATCTTCTTCTGGTAATGAAAAACCGACACCTTTGGATAAGAAGGCAGCGAGAAAAGAGAATAAGAAGAAAGTAAAAGAAGAGAAAAGAGAAGCCCGAAAGACTAAAGTGCCCAAAGCGGTTAAGAAGAAAAAGAAGAAGCTGGCGAAAGCCAAGAAATATCGGTAGAAAGTATGCCCGGGTTCTACCAGACAGGATGCAGTTCGACTGTTTTATAGTAAGATTATTGTATACCGTAGATGATTTTGTATCATGTTAAGTTTTTGGCCATTACTTCTATTTATACCAACAATGAGGCTTTTTTCCCTTCTTTTAGTCTCTTCTTGATGTCTTTTTCATCCAAGTGTGACATAATTGAGAGTAGCATGGTAGTGGTAAGTAATACACGTTCGTCGTCGAATACAAGCAACAAGTTTATGAAATTCCAATACTAGGTCATTGTAATCATTCCAAGCCCTTGTAACGTTGGTGCATTTGATTTTTTTGTGAGAAAAACCAATGATTTTGATGAGTTTTATTTTTATAACCACACAATAGTAGTATGAGTTTCTTGCAATGGGACTACGCGTAGTTCGTCTATAAACAAGGGGGATTGGGAAAGTGTGATGGAACGAGGAGCTAAGGCTGTCAAGGGTTGTTTGATAACAAAGCGGGAACCACCTGCCCACGATCCTTCAATGTCATTGAGCATCTTTAGCCGCGAAGACAAGAATAAGGGGGTGGGTAAGGTTTTTTTTTCTCTTTTATCTTTCTTCCCACGGAACTTTTAACTTGGTATTAAAATCAAAGTGTCAGGCTTACAGAAAAATAAACTAAAATGTTTAAAAGTTCAATACGAAATAATATTAGTAATTTGGTCTCGTATGTGTGACTAACCTAACAACAATTTCGAGTTTTGTAAACTAAACTCTCCGACGCACACTTGTTCCTCAACACCCCTACCTTACATAATCTGTTTGAAATTGTTCTGGTGATTCTAGATGGAGTTGCCTATTCAATCAACCAATTGAACACAAGTATTAAGATAATTAGATTTGGAGGTGTCAATCTGAATATGATTTTTGATTATTTATGCCTTAAGAATGACATTGACAACATTCAAACACATATATGCTGTCTTGTCAGTGAGAAGGCAATTAGTCATCTAGCATGTGCAGATCATTTTAATAAAGTTCAACAGTTTTATTTGAATGTTTTCGGGTTTCTGATGCAGATCTTGCTAAGGTAGTTTATTTAGTTATTTATTGACACATGCCTCTCTTTGCTTAAATGATCACAACAGTTTTATGTCTACATATTTATGTGGTATGTTTCCATCAAAATTGTCACCACTGCTTTTCAGATTAGGTCTTTTAACTGTTATTGTTTGTGTTCTTTGGTATATGATTTGCAGCGCCAAGAAGCCAATGTGTAACGGTATCATGATGACTTGGTATCTTTACCATACAATCACTGATGCATATGGCATTTAGAGGCAAAATCTAGAAGCATGCAAACAATCAGATTTCTTTGCAGTTGCTAAAATGAAACCAACTGCAACCAACAATACACATACTGCATGTCATACACACTGCTTTAAGAAGCACTTATTTTGATATTGTAGTGTTAAAATTCCTAATTTCCTATTGTGTTCAGTTATAGTATCATTATAACCCCCCCCTACAGGTGGCATCATGGGTAAAACATGCTCTTGATGGGAACAATAACATCTAGCAAATAAGGCCCTGGTGTGTCCAACATTTTCTGAATCGCGGTTCGAAGATCTCCCTTTTTGGTCACTCGGGCAGCTGGGATGTCACATGCTTCAGCAAACTTCAACATATCTGGGAATATCTCTGATTCTTTCTTCGGGTTTCCTAAATACGAGTCTGCGCGGTTTGCCTTGTAACAACGGTCTTCCTCCTGAACCACCATACCCAAGTGTTGGTTGTTAAGCACCATTATCTTGACATCAAGATTCTCAGCGCGAATCGTGGCCAGTTCTTGAACATTCATCATAAAACTACCATCACCGTCGATGTCAACAACCACTTCATCCGAACGTGCAACTGCTGCTCCCATAGCCGCAGGCAGTCCGAACCCCATAACGCCTAGCCCACTGGAAGTTAACCACTGTCTAGGCCTATTGTACTTGTAAAACTGAGCCGCCCACATCTGATGTTGCCCGACCCCAGTGCTAACAATCGCGTTCCCACCCGTTAGCTCATACAGCACTTGGATTGAATACTGAGGTGGAATCGCGTCCCCAAATGTTTCAAACCTCAACGGGTTACGTCCTTTCTGATCCATCAGCTCCTGCTGCCATGATGAGAAATCAAGGCTCATACTCTCACCTCTTTCCAATATCTTGTTTATACCTTGTAAAACCATCTTGATATCGCCACAAATCGACATATGAGGCTGCTTGTTCTTCCCTATCTCTGCAGGATCAATATCTATATGAACTATTTTTGCTCGGCTAGCAAAAGTCTCGATCTTTCCCGTCACACGGTCATCAAACCGGACCCCAAACGCCAACAGCAAGTCACTTTCATCAACAGCATAATTAGCATAAACAGTACCATACATCCCAAGCATTTGAAGTGACAAATCATGAGACCCAGGGTATGTCCCAAGGCCCATCAAAGTATTAGCCACTGGTATCCCCGTAAGCTCCACGAAACGAACCAACTCGTCACTCGAGTCCACACAACCACCACCCACGTACAAAACCGGCTTCTTCGACTCCTGTATGAAGCGCAAAACTTGCTGCAGCTGCGACTCGTCTGGTGGTTTAGGCAACCTGGACAAGTAACCAGCTAACTTTATAGGCTCATGTTCATCCCATTTGGGAACCATCATCTGATGTTGTATGTCTTGTGGGATGTCAATCAAGACAGGCCCAGGTCGACCCGATGACGCTATATAGAACGCCTCGCGAACAACACGAGGGATGTCTTGTATGTTCAACACCAGGTAGCTATGCTTTGTAATGGGACGCGCTATCTCGACGATAGGCGTATCTTGGAAGGCGTCTGTGCCCATCATTTTACGCGGTACTTGACCCGTAATGGCCACTATTGGGACACTGTCTGCAAGAGCATCTGCAAGCCCATTGAGCATGTTTATGGCTCCAGGACCTGAGGTGGCCATGCACACACCGGTTAAACCCGAGGCCCGGGTGTAGCCCTCGGCCGCAAAGACACCGCCTTGCTCGTGTCGGGGTAGGATGCTGCGAATGACAGGTGAGTGTGTTAAGGCTTGGTGGATGTCTATGGTGGCACCACCAGGATATGCAAAGACAGTAGTCACACCTTCACGTTCAAGTGCTTCCACTAGGATGTCTGATCCTTTTCTTGGTTGGTCGGGTCCGAAGCGCGAGACGAAGGGTACCCGCGGTGACGGACGTGGCGGTGATGCGGTGGTGGTGGTGGTGGTGGTTGGTTTAGAGTTTGTGAGGACACTGGTGATGGTGAGTTTAGGGTGGGTCTTTTTGGGTAGGGTGAGAGGGAGAAGTGTGGCGGTTGAAGGTGACGGTAGGGTGGCGGAGAACGGTGGCGGTTTGGCGGAGATGGTGGTGGTTGATGGACGGTAGACCGCCATTGCTGGTGGAGAAAGGATGGTTTAAAAATGAAACCTTAGCTTAATTTTTTGGTATTTATAGAAAGATTAGTGGGTCACTTCTTGAATAGTAATCAGTGTTTTGAGAACCAGATTGCGGTTGAATTAACCGCTCAGATGCTAGGGTGGACGAGCCGAGCTGCTCATTAACATGATATATATCGGTTCATGAAAAGCTTACATCGACTCGTCCTTAATCAAGTTGTGTCCAGGCATAAATTGGAGCTTGTATAATAGACGAGTTTGATCAGTCGAGCTTGATTTGTTTGCAAGCCTAATGTCATTATGTATATAAATGTAATAAGTTTCATTCATTTTATAACGAGTATATAATCACCTAATAAATGTTATTTTGTACAAATTACAATAACTAATAACTAAATAATATATGTTCTGTTATATACAAAATTATAAATAGACATAAAAATTGTTACATAAATACACAAATAAACTAATTAATAATTAATGAGTCCAAGTTCTAGTTTAAAAAACTATTAACTAGTCAAGCTTTAGCTTTGGATATAAAATTCAAAAATTTTATATATAACAACTTCAACCCCTTATAAAACGTAATTTCGCCTCCGCTCCTGTATGAAAATGTCCAAGCTCCGCCACTACGTACCAGCATCACAAAAGGTTTTTGATCTACCTAGTTGGTCCGATCAGACTTTTAAAAATAAAACCAAAACATTTTATTATGTTTCTTTGTTCAAGGTGAATGCCTCTGCTTATGTTTCTTGCTTAGAAAGCGGGTTTTATTGTTCGGCTTTTTGCTTCCATTTCTTTGAATATAAATAAAATATTAAATATAATAAAAATTTATTAATTATAAAACGATATTATAAGATGAAATATGATTAAAATTACATATAAGTTATAACTATAAGCAATAAAACAATAATATAAACTTTCTAAACTTTTGTTTTCAAACTTTTTTGTTTTGTTTTATAACAAACTATTAATACTTTAAAAACCAAATGAGCACACTCTATGCTCATGATACAAGTTCTTATACAATGGTAGTTTAGTAATTTCTCAAAGCTTTTAGGGTATCTTCAAATTAATTATTATTTCTTTTACCTCACAAGTTTAGCTATCGTACACTTTTTACCTCACAGTTATATATTTGTCTTTTTAACGCACTCATGTTTTCTTTCCCTAATAATTTTTATTAATATATCATTATGATTTGCTTATTTTTATTTACATTCTGATTTAAATTCCACCTAGGACACATTTGTGTATCATAATATACAACTCAAGAAAACACAAATGTACAAATTGCTAAAAGTTATTTAACTTTATAATTTTCTATAGTTTTTGTTTATTTTTTTCCTACAACCCTTAAAATATAATGTTTCATACAATTGTAGATGCTAATTTTTGTCGATGATTTTTTCCCATTGTGACACACTATCTTATCAATGTTTTAACGCTAATTTTTAATATATTTTTACGCAAAGTTCAAACTATTATCAGCGGCCTTGCCGTAACGCACAAGTTTGTGATAGATTTGTATCCACTTCACCACGACGGTGTCGTTCAAACTTTTATAAACTTTCGAGAGCGTTGTTATTTTTGCGTTGCAACACACACACATTTTACTAGTTTACTTTTAAAAACACCAATTTAAAAAAATGTGTATTTTTTAAAAAAGTTTGATGTTTTACGGAAAAAATATTATATACAATTTGTTTATTTAGAAATAAAATTAATAAAAAACCTATTTCTTAATTTATTGAAAACTATTTTTAATCTAAAAAAGAGTTAAATAATATTATTAGTAATTAATATAAATATTTAATAGCAGGGAGAAGCGGAAAATTTTTGATGGAAATGAATGTGATACTGGCATGTGTCTTTTTTAGTTATTTTTTTAATTAAAGTAGGAAGATTTGGTGATTAATTTTGTGAATTATGAATTTGGCATTTAGGCAATTTTTGTTAATTTGGATGCTTTGTGAATTGTGAGCTAAGCATTTAGACTATTTTATGAACTGAGAATTAGGCTTTAGCAAACTGTGATTAATTTTCTGATTAGTGAATTAGGTATTAATTAGGCTATTTGGTTAAAGGAAATCTTTGGATTAGGTGTTTGAACATTTACTAAAATGGATCCCCAAAAGGATCGCTACTAAAGTTTATAGCAATCACAATTACAAATACTACAAATACTGATCATATGCAAAGCTTGATGATCATACAAATTTAGCAAACATACAAATTTAGTGAACCTACAATAGTTAACTTACAAGTCAACTTTAGATGAACCTATAGTTAGTGATGAACCTACAAATATAGATAAACATACAATTATCAGTGAACCTACATATTTAGATGAGTCTAAAATTAGTGATGAACCTACTAATAGCAAATGACGGCAACAACAATTAAAATAATATCTTAAGTAAACTAAAAGAAGATGAAATGAAAGCAGTAATGTACATACTACCTGTATGAGAACATAAATGGATTTAGATATAAGATTTGTGAAAATAAATAAATTGATTAACAACGTCTTGATTGAATAGAAAAAATAAGGAACATCATAGATATGTGCTTACACGAATTATTGCTGTTATAAGGAATTCAAGTAGAAATGGTGTAGAATTTTGTGGAAATATGAAAAACTATATCAGAAAACAATGGTAACTTTTACTTGCTAACGAGATGATTGTTAACTTTGATCCAATAATGAAATTTATAATCACTGTAGTGGACACAATATGCAAAATGAAAAAGTTTACTTATTAGCCAAAAAGGTGAAAACTAAATAGTTCAAAGAAGGTGAAGGCAAAAACTTTTTAATTATACTTAATTACACAGATACATTTAAAAAAATGCTTATTATGTTGATGTTTAGATATTTTTTCCAACCTAATATAAATTAAAATATACTTTTTAGAATTTTTAGATAAAAGTGTTTTTTATACTATTTTCAAAAAAATTAATATAATGTGGATTTATTGGAGATGACATTAAAGAATAAAGTTAGGGGTTCAATATACGAACATTCTGTCAGGTGTTATGCGAACATCGTTTGAATTTTTTTCACAGCCTGTAAAGACCCTAACGGGTGGTATTGGTTTGCAAAATACCAAATCAGTCAATTTATAAAATGTTACGGCCCATATTGATCGTTACGGCCCGTAATGACTTTAATTTACGGGGTTATAACAAGACTTATGACCGTAAGTAAAATTTTCTATTTTTTAATTTTTTGCTTTAAATTTTTATTTTTTTTCAATAAATGTTTATTAATATTTTAAAAATAACTAGGTTATAGTACTTTTAGTTTAATATAAATTAATTTATAGAATTTGTAAATAAGTATTTTATAAAATAAAAAAATAAAAATAAAGTATTTGGATTTACGTTAAAGGTATATATAAAAGTAAAACAATTAAACTTAAAAAGATTATAGGGTTATGTTATTGATACACCCAATTTATTTTATCATCTCTATCTTTTTGTATACATACATATAGATATATAGAGAGAGATAGAGACAATAGGATGTCTCAATAAATAAATAGATGTTTGTATATACCTAATTTATTTTATCCTCTCTATATATTTCTATACATATATATAGATACATGGAGAGAGATAGAGACAATAGGATGTCTCAATAACATAAATAAATGTTTGTATAACCCAACCCTTGTATAACCCAACCCTTGTATAACCCAACCCTTGTATAACCCAACCCTTATTTTTTTTTATCTTATAACCTAATTAATTTTAAAATATAACATGTCCCTAATGGTTATTGGTATATTCTCTTTTTTCTCTCTCTATATAATACACACACATGTATAGAGAGAGAAAAATAAAGAATGATGTTTTAATAACACATATTACTAATATTTTTATATAATTTACTTACAACCATTTCATATAATATAAAAATTACACTTACAAATTTATAGAGAACGAAATGTGAATGCTTCAACTAAAACATTTATTTATATAACTTATAAATAAGTATTTCATAAAAACGAAAAATAAACCCAAAAAATATTATTAATTAATAAACCATAAATGAATGAAAAATGTCAAAAATATCAAAATATAAAAAAAAAATCAGAATTTTACTTACGGTCATAATACTCATTAGGGGCCGTAATGGACAATAAGGGCCGTAAAAAATCATGAATTGACTAATTTGATATTTACAGACCTATATGGCTGATGAAAGCCCTTATGGATCGTATCTAAAGCTTCTAGATATCTATCTGAGTGTATTTATAAGAGACCCTAAAACTATAATTAAAGATCACAAAGGAAACTATCAATGGGTGTGCAGGACCGTTGAAGGCTTTGCAATTTACAACACAAAAACACAAAGAGGAGAGCAACTCAAACTTAATCAAACAGTGAACTGAATTAACCACAAGAGATGACACTAAGAACACAAGTAATTATATGAGACAGAACCAAAGAACACAACACAAGGAAATGGGTTTTCAAGATTGCAGTATATTGTTTTCTCAGGTTCTATTACAAGTGTTACAAAGCATA
>BJCM01084656.1:0-13073 GCA_018326385.1 Flaveria bidentis
ATATATATATGTGAGGGATCCAATGAAAACCAAGTTATAATTAAAAACTAAGACTAGAAACGAGAAGCTTGTGTATAGTGAACCATTTAGCACCAGTATTGAGCAAAACTCGATCTTTGACATTACAAACATAATCCACATGTAACCGAGCTTCTTTCGTCTTGTTGTTAAATCTCTTGTGAATCAAAATCACACCCAGAACGATCAGGATTCCAATCAAAGCTCCTAAGATGGCAAAAATGATGTTTTTGTTTGATTTTGATAATATTGATTTGGGCTTGGAACGGGAAGTGGACAAAGACACCTCAAGTATACAATCAGCCGTGGGCAGGGGCGGAATTATGCTTAAGACAACGGGGTCAAGTGACCCCATTGATTTTTGAGCCAGTAGTGTATCGTATAATACCGAAATTTTGGGTTAACCCATAGATTTCAAGATGTGAACCCATTAGTATTTGAAGATTCACATTAAAACTTAAATGTTGTTCTAGCTTGCTGGTAAATTCGCGTGCAACCTTGAAAGAGGTCGTGGGATCGATCCTTGCTAGCATGCAAGCATCTAAATTTTTTCTCACTATAATTGTAAAATTATCAATTTAGCCTTACTTTTAACTACTTAAAAACCCTAACCCAAATACTCCATTAATCAGCCATCCTCCCCACCCACGTCAACCTGCTAGGTTTCTTTCGTTTTGTTTTGTTTACTTGCAATCTCATTTGTTGCATTATTTGTCCTTGGAAACACATACTATCCTTCCCATTTTTATTAGAAATATTACAACTTTTCAGGTATGTTTTCATTACTAAAACACATTGGTTTTTTTGCAATAATTATGAAATTGTGTGAATGATTTTTAATTTTACTGTTACATTTTAAATCTAGTGTTACATTAGGTTTTTTCATTGATAATATCAGCTATAGTTTGCCCCTTACTCGATATGACAATTTTTAATTTAGTTACCTCCATAATCATCTTAACACAATTTAAATCACTTTCAAAAGCATAATTACACATTTGGAATCACCTTTAAAACAACTACAAACCAACTAAAATCATCTTAAGCCAGTTTTTTTTAACCGACCCGATTAAAAGAAAAATAATTTGGCGACCCGACCAGTAAAAATACCCCCACTATGGACCGAAATGTTGTGACCCCAGTGAAAAAATTTTCTGGTTCCGCCACTAGCCGTGGGAATATCTTCAGGTCGAGGGTGGGACCGACTTTATCGATCCAATCAGAGACCGTGACTATCCCAGGGCAATTGGTGGGGCTAGCGACAAACTCATTAGGGGAGGTGAGGAAGTAGGCGAACATCTTCCGAACATGGGCGAACGACAAGAGGTGTGTCTGGAAGTCGTGGAGACAGGATGCAGCTGTTGGTGCGTCGGGGAAGTAGAATGTCTTGTCGGTGTGGAGGTGGTGCGAGAGGCCGATGCCGAAGAGGCTACGGAGGGTGGAGCAGCAGTTGTTGGTGGCATTAGGGGTGGTGCAGTCGGAGGTGTCCCATGGGAAGGTGGTGACGTAGTTGAAATTGATGGGGCATGTAGTGTTGTGTGGTGTGTGGTGGCGGTGGTGTGTGGCGGCGGTAGTGTGTGGTTTTGTGGAGAAAAAAGAAAAAATGAGAGTGAGATGAAATTAAAAAGTGAGTCTATGATATTTTTTATAACCCTTAGGGGTATTTTGGTCATTTTGAAATAATCTAACAGAAAATGTTAAAATCGTTAGCCAAAAGGAAACAATTTGTAAAACTCAAGCCAATAATAAAAACAGAATAAACATTGATACTCAAATGGAGACAATTTACAAAACTCATGAACGAAAACCGAAATTAAGTCATTTTTTTTGTTTCTATTCAAGTGAGAGCAATTTTACCACCCACATATTTTACCTTTTTATAAAATACAAAAAGTAAAACATGTGACATTGTTATCTGACAGCATCACAAGACACCACCTCTGCCACAACCCACAACTCGCTGACTCACACGACCCCACCAACGACCACATCCCATCTTCTAACGGATAGATAATCTTCAACCAATTTTCCTCACAATATCCACGTCAGCACCAACTGTTTCTTCACATCTATATATACACACCACCCCTTATCCATTTCACCTCACACTACAACAATGCCAATTTCATCATCATCATCATCATCATCATATTACTTCTTCACTTCCCCCAATTTCACCACCAATCATCACTCATCATCATCATCATCATCAACCTTTGTGAGGTACCCAAGACCTAATTCACCTCCGATTTCAGCCAATTTCGCTACAACTACATCAACAACATCTAATTCTGTGAGATCTCCGTGTTTTTCGACTCATTCGTCACTATACGAAGTGCTCGGGATCCAGATCGGGGCCGATACGGTGGAGATCAAGGCGGCGTACCGGAGATTAGCCAGAGTCGTGCATCCTGACGTCGGAGACGTCGATTCGTCAGCCGATGAGTTTATGAAAGTGCATTCGGCTTACGCTACGTTGTCGGATCCATGTAAACGAGCTGATTATGATCGGAGTTTGTTCGTCAGGCAAAGAGTCGCCGGACAGAGTTTTCCTCCGGCCGGATGTACGGGGTACGATGGCCGGAGGTGGGAGACGGATCAATGCTGGTAGTAAAACCCCAAATATACGACTTTGCTTCGATAATAAAACTTACAACCAGAAAAACACTTCCTTAACATTAATATTTTTTTAACAATAATATATATATATATATATTATTTTTGTTTAGAGTGCGACTTAAACTTAAATTGTATTAGTATCAGTACTAGTAGTCACAGGTGGATCTGTGTGTACATATGTAGTTAAGAGTTAGGTTCAAGCTAATGATATGTAAATTAGTAAGTTGTTGAACATTATTATTGTATTGATTGAAAATCGTTACTGTTGATGCATCATTTTCTTGTTATGGTTTCAAAGTAAGAGTGAAGTAAAAATGTATTATAATATATGAACTTAAAGTTTAAAGAGGTGACATGAAAGTGACACGTTAGAAGTTCTCTAGTCTATATCAAAGTTGTAACATGAAAGTGATCCCTTATCTTACATGTCATGAGATTGTCTTTAGAGACCACATGTGGTGTCGAAGGTTGCCCTTGGGTCAGCCTTTTGTGTCACTTAATGATATACGTCAATGGTTTTGTCCTTTCATTACCTCATTAAAAAAGTCGTGAGTGATCTTTTAAATGTTTCGATACAAATTAAGTAGATATGGTATTTAAATGTGTCGAAGGTTGCCCTTGGGACATCTGACTAAGCACGTTTGTAGAAAGAATAGTCTTTTAGCCCACAAACAAACAAATAGGCGCCAATTTTGATCTTATTACCACCATCATTGCTTAGCCATTTTTTAAAAACATTTTAGATAAGTAAACGGACAAACTTGCTTGAGCATCGACATGCTCTAATTCCACTTGTCACGAAGCCGTCTTTTGAGGTCTCACACAATGCCCATAGTCTCTACTCGCCAGCCTTTACAAGTATCGATATGCTCCAATTCCACTTGACATTTATCCTGCATGCGAGATCTAGGCTATCTTGGTCCGGTACATATGCCATGGTAAATGCTTGTGTAGAATATAAGTATAACTCTTTTTACATATCAATTTAATACACAATTACAGGCCTTTAGCCTGTAACGTACATACGATAGTCGAAAGGGTCAATTGATAACTTGTTGGGGGTTTGATTCATGATAACTAGTGCAATCCTACATTGAAAGAAGATTACCAAAGTACACCAAACTCCTGTTCCTCGGTTATGTAGTACATTTTCCAAGCTATGGGGTGTCTTTAAACCTAGGACGAGCTAAATGTTGAAAAAATACAGATATTATTACTAACTAAACCTATAATTCATCCTTAACATCTTCATTAGACTCTTCTTCTGTCTGTTTTTCAACCTCTGCCTCCGGGGCTTCTTCTACTTCATCTTCATCTTCCACTGCGGCATCAGGACTTATGCTTAAACTTGTCTTTACAGAATCATATATACGTGACGCAAAGTCCTTAGGATCAGGTAACATAAAGCCACTCTCCATCAATGCCGTTTGGTACATAAGTTGAGCGGTTTTCTTTACGCTTGCATCCTGAAATTAAATCATTTCCTTGAAATGTTAAAACAACAACAACATAATAACAAGATAATAATAAGGTGTAAATTTGTGGATTAATGATTGGATATAACCTCGGGGTCCTTTACAACTCGCTCACGGAGCTCCTTGATGATGGGATGCCTTGCATTGATCTCAAGTACTCGTTTCCCATGCATGTATGCTTGCTTGTTGGCATCAGATAGAGTTTGAGATTGCATGATCCGTTCCATATTAGCGCTCCATCCATATTTGGAAGTAACCACGACACATGGGGTGTCAGCCAAACGGTTGCTAATCTTAACATCATCAACATTCTCACTCGCGAGGGTTTCCTTCCACCATTTTGTTAATTCTTTGAAAGATTCCTTGATTTCTTTGTCTTTTGAATCCTTTCCTAGTTTCAAACCCTCCTTTGAAACATTTTGGAATTTCTTGTCTTCGTAGTCCATCAAGTATTGCATCAGGTATTCATCCACGGGATCTGTGAAAAAGATCACCTCATAGTTTTTCTTTTTTAGCCTCTCGAGGAACGGGGATTTCTCAAGCTGTTCCTTGCTGGTGCCTGTGATGTAGAAGATATCCTTTTGCCCAGATTTCATTCTTGAGATGTATTGATCAAGTGATGTTAGTTTCCCATCTGATTTAGTGCTGCAACACAAAGAGAAATCAGGATATCATGAATACTTCAAGAGATGAAATATTGTAAAAAAAAAAAGTTAAAAACCATACGTCTCGAATCTAAGAAGTTTCGCTAAACGGTTTCTATTTGCTGCATCCTCAATGATACCGAGTTTAATCGACTTGCCAAACTCATTCCAGAACTTGGTATACTGGCCTCTCTTCTCATCGTTCTCCTTTGATTCTTCAACCTCTGCAACACAAAGTTGTTTAGATATCAAAATGTCAAGAGATATATCATACTGGAATGAGAATATGAGATAGAATTGTAAGATTTCGACTGACTTACCTTTCTTGTCTTTGTCATCATGAGCTTCATCAGGATCTTCTTCAGCAAGTTTGCGGATCATGTCAAGGGCCTTCCTGATAAGTTTCTTTTTAATTGTTTTCAAGCTATTGTGTTGTTGAAGCATTTCTCGAGATACATTTAATGGTAGTGTGTCAGAATCAACGAGCCCCTGATGAAACAAATAATAAATCATCATCAGCAGCCAAATTTTGAAATAGGTATAGTATATTATTAGGATAGAATGATGACAGATATATTACCATCAAGAACATGAGATACTTAGGTAAAAGCTCATCAAATTCATCAGAGATGAATACTCTTCTAACATAAAGCTTGAGGTTCGATTTGTTCGCATTGTAGTAACTCTCGTACAAATCCACAGGAGCCTTGGGAGGCACAAACAGAACAGCCTTGAATTCGACATCACCTTCGGCATTGAAGTGACTCCATGCCATTGGCTTCTCATCACCAAAATCCTGTTATATGGAAAACAAATTAGAACAAGCATGTGACAGGATTGTGGGGTTTGAATCTATGCGGCTTCATATTCACCTTAGCAAGAGAGTGATAGAATTTTGTGTATTCTTCCTCGGTCACCTCCTTTGGACTTCTCAACCATATAGCTTTAACATCGTTCAAAAGTTCCCATTCGTATGTTGTTTCTTTGATGGTTTTTGTCTTTGGCTTGTCTTCATCTTCATCTTTGTCTTCATCTTCATCTTCCTTCTCTTCACCATCTGTGGATTCTGCTGCTTAAACCATTCAAGGATGTTAAAAATGGAAGTTATGCTCGTAATACCAAAACAACAAAAATATTTTAACATATCTGCAAGGGTTTTTGACATACGTTTTTCTTCATCGTCGCTGGAGTCATCATCTTCAGCTGGCACTTCAACATCAACTTCTTTGCTGGCCCAGAGGTATATTGGGAAGTTAATAAATTCCGAGTATTTCTTCACCAAATCCTTCAATTTTGACTCTTCCAGATACTCTCCAGCTTCCTCCCTAAGGTGCAACCTTATTTCAGTACCACGACCGAGTGGTTCATTGTATGTATCTTCAGAAATCGCAAATGCACCATCAGCCTTTGACTCCCACACATACCTAGACGGTTACCAGTTAAAGCAAGTTAATTAGTAAAGCTAAAATGGACTGCTGTAGATTTAGTGCAATCACAATGGCACAAAACCAAGAAGACATACTGCTTGTCATCGTTGTGTTTGCTGATCACTTCCACATAATCAGCAACAAGATATACCGAGTAAAATCCAACACCAAACTGACCAATAAGGTTAAGATCGCCTCCCGTCTGCATCTTCTCCACAAAAGCTAGATACAAGAACAAAGAGCAAAGAATATTATTATGGAATTTGGTTTTAAGAAAAAGGAATGCTTTTTTTGTCAACTCTTCTTGAAATGCTGAACGGCAATACCTGAAGTTCCAGACTTGGCAATTGTTCCCAAGTTCTTGATCAGATCCTCCTTTGTCATACCCACACCTCTATCACGAATCGAGAGAATTTTGTTTTCTTTGTCTAATTTAATCTGCATTGCATCACAAAACCAAAACAATAAGATTTCATAACTCGAGACAACGCGTAAATGAGGCAAAAAAAAAAAAATGTAGCACATACAAACCTGGATCTCAAGCTTGGTATTATCACCTTCACCCAGTACCTCCTTATCAGTAAGAGAAAGGAATCTAATTTTGTCCAGAGCCTAAAAATTGTAATTTGCAACGAAAGAATGAGAAGATTGTAAAAACACAGTATTAGATGGCTTCAAAATTAGACTGTAAAGAACAGAAAAAGAGAGTATCTTACATCAGATGCATTGGAGATTAATTCCCTGAGGAAAATGTCCTTGTTACTGTAAAGAGAGTTGATAATGATGTCCATAAGCCGCGATACTTCGGCCTGAAACTCAAACTTCTCTGCGTTGCTGCGGAGACTTTTCCTTGACATCGACTCAGCTTCCCTGAAACATGACAACAAAACCTTTTTATTATAACCAGCAGTAATCGCTATGCGCGGATGCATTCTTTAGACATAAAAAGATAATAATATGAACACTACATGAATGAAATTAGATGCATCGGATAACATGTTTAAAGTTTTAACAAACCTCTTAACAACATCAGAATCAGTTGATAAACCATGTGGAACAGCACCAAGCTTTTCTTCAACCTTGGGTGGATCCACCAGTTCATCTGTATCAGACTCCGCATTCGCGTGCAACTTTTGCCCTACAAACCATAAACAAGAAGATTATCAAACCAATAACTGATGAATGAAAACAGTTAACACGACGCAGAGTACAAAACAAATCCGAAATCCCGACTACAATCACAACACAATTCCAGCTAAAAACCTTCAAATTTCTCACAAAATGCACACAAATCGAACGAACTCATCACATAATCTGAACATACATCAACAATCAAACATCAAAATCCCTAAATACATACCATGATCCGGAAGAAGAAAGAGTAAACATATCAGAAACAAAACCGCAGGAAGAGTCCACCTCCTCATTACGATCTCCAACGAATCTATCGAAGTGTGTTTAGATTTGGCCTTTGGGTTTGAATCGATCCTCGTTTTGTTCGGTGGGTTTATATACTGTGGGATGATGAGGTGAGATGGAGGGTGGTGATGCCAGCGTGGAAGATCTAGTGGTTGATGTTGAAGGATGGTGCCAGATGGCGGTGGTTGATTGGTGGATGTTGCCTCATGTTACGTGGAGAGAAAAGGGTTTTTGTTCTGGAAGTCTCCATAGTGGAGAAGACTTGAAGGGACTAATTGTGAGTCACTGAGTTGTGGTTTGGGTTTGGGAGTGAGAGTCCACCGTAACACGGTGGATCGCCGATCTAAGGAATCTAAATCTTTTTATGTAATATAAGAAACATGATTGATAAGGTTAGAGGGTTAGATAAGGTTGAGATAATTGGTACTTAATACTTGAAATTTATAGATTTTTGGTGATGTTTGAGAAAATATTCAAGATAAGAAAGGCAACATGATTGAAAGAAAGTTTGTTAAAAAAATATGCAGGGGAAAAAACTTTTGTTAGGTGAAACTCGATGATATGTGATAGACATATAATCATCATTAATTATAAGTAAGATTCTATTAAAAAAGAGTAAATTACAAGTGCTTAAAATCGTAATCTAGTGAATAAATAGTTGAGATCAAATGTGAGCCAAGTAATTAATGTTTTATTCATGAAAATTGTTGGGTAAATGCTCAAATTAAAGTAATTAATGTTTTCGTTTGCGACATGTGTTTCACTGATAAAAGCTCTTCAATAGTAGTAACAAATTACCAATGATTCTTAGCCTAACTGGTTAAGATAAGATACATATGACAAGATTGGGGGTGCGGTCCCAGCCAAAAAACGAACAAGTGAACCCGATTAAAATAACAACTATTCTCCGAAGCAGGATTATACATTTGCCGTTTAAAAAAAAATAGTAACAAATTGCAATGAAAAATTACTCTTCAACCCTTATATCATCAACATTACTTTAACCAACCTATAAGTGGTAACACATTTCATGTGGTAACACATTTCATCTATAAGAATTTTGTTTTCAGCATCTATATACTTAATATCAACTAATCAAAACCACCAATGTGAACTTATAAACATCACAATCGATATCAACATGACCACCAACAACGTTATTAAGTCAGTGTTAGCATTATCGGTTCTAATTTCCAAGGAACATGGACTTACCGGTATATATAAAGTAATTAACACTTATTTGCAATAATCATACATAACTTAATTGGTAAAGACAAAATGCACGTAATCATACATTGCATTTGATATCCAGAGTTAAATCTAAACTGATCTAACTCATTAGCTTAATCCGGTTCCTTGATATAAAAAAAAGAAGAGGATTCCGTGTTTTTCCAATTTAGAATGGTCTAGAAGTTGTGTTGTGTTATTCTTCATCTTCCCAACCCGAGATTATGGTTGTAAACACGAGAAGCTAGGGTTGCAAACGAACTGAACGTTCAACGAACAATTAATGAACCGTTCGATAGGAAGTTTGTTTATGTTCGTTCGTTTAGTAAATGAACGAACATGAACAAGAAATTCCGTTCGTTTAGTTAAACGAACAAACATGAACACAAGTCGCGTTCGTTCATTTATGTTCGTGAACGTTCGATAATGTGTTCTTTAATATTCGTTCGTGAACGTTCGATAATGTGTTCGTTTATGTTCGTTAAGGTGTTCGTTTATATTTTTAATTATTGTGTCACTTATTTTTATGACTATTATATCAAATAATTTTTGTATTTATGTTAATTACTTATTTATTTTTATTGATTTTATGTAATGTTTTTAATAAAAATTATAAATTTTATTCTAAAATAAATCTATAATAATTTGTATTCGTTTGTGTTTATGAGTTTTTTTGTGTTCGTCATGTTCATGAACAGTTGTTTGTGTTCGTTTGCTTTTGTTTGTGTTCATTTGCGTTCGGTAAGTGTTCGTGAACAATTCATGAACATGTTTGTTTTCTTAATGAACGAACACGAACAAGAAATCTCGTTCGGTAAGTATTCGTGAACAGTTCATGAACAAGTTTATTTCTTAACGAACGAACACGAACAAGGCTTTGTTCGTGTTCGTTCGGTTCGTTTGCAGCCCTACGAGGAGCAACTCGACTAATTGTTAGAAGGTCGTGGGACCAAAACCATACGGTCGCTCTAACCTAAATTAGTATTCGTGTGTATATATTAGATATAAACATGCATGGATCTATCATAGAAAAACATAAGTAATTAAAGAGACGAGGAACTAGAAGCCCTTGAATTTGCAACCCTAACGGATCTATCATATATGTATCCAATCTTAGTGGGTCGGGTTAAGAATATGATATGCCATACAAAGAACAAAAATAACTTACATGAACATGGTTCCCAAATTACAATCACAACATATGAGCACCTAATACAAACACATTAAAGTCGTTTAGCTTCAAATTTTTGGTATGAAGTCAATAAATACGCCACCACTTAGATATAGGTTTTATGTGTGCATACCATGTGGCAACTTCATTATTTTGGTATGAAGTAAATAATTCACATAACTTAAACTCACATTTATTTCATTAGTAATATGGAAAAGTTATCATATAAACTGTTCTTTTCGTACAAAAAATACAAAGTAATTACGCAAGAAGAAACGTTAACCTATGAAATTATAATACAAGTGTTAGAATTAGTCATGTAGATATTAAATTATCATTGTTCATGTCCATAGAAAATATTTAGTTATAATATGTCATAATTGCTAGCTAATTTGTTATGAATGTTAGTTTTAAACCAAAATCTCTATTTTTTTTAGCATCCCACATAGAAAGCTGAAAAAATAGAGAGGGAGACCGAAGACAATATGGCTTTCATAGTATTGATATCACAATAACCCATCTGCATGACCGTCATGATCTATATTTTTCCAAGCGTAAAGACTAAGGGGGCGTTTGGTTAGAAGGAATAGAATGGAATTGAAAAACTAGTATAATTTTCAAGTAAAATTATGTTTGAGTGGATAATGAAATATAAAACCAATGGAATATTTCACCTTAAATTCTTTTGGTTGTGGGATTTCAAAATCCTTCCATCTAGTTCTTGAGACTATGAAAAACAAGTTAACGAAGAGAATTTCACGGGAATGATCCAAACCAATATGGTGTTAGATCGTTAAGGATAAAAAGACCGAGTTTGAAAATGGTGTGTGTTAGATCATTAAGGATAAAAGGACCGAGTTTGAAAATGGTGTAAATCTCATTGATGAGTAGAAAGTAATGAAAACATCAAAAGAAACACAAAGCAGTCTCTATTAAAATGATGATATGGTCTCTTTAAGTACAAGTCTAAGTTTTAACAGAAATGAAAGCTCAAAGATAGCTTTATATGCCAATCATCAGAAAACTTCCCCATACATTTCTTTTTGACGTATTTGTTAAATGTGTTTTTATTATCTCAATACGCAAAAACTCTCATTTTGTTTTCACAACCGAATATAAAAAGGGACTCATGACGGATAAAGTCACGAGTCCATTAAAAGAAGTTTGGGTCGGTGAATGTCATTATAGAAATAAAACTATAACTGTGATATCGTCATGGATTTATCTTTATACCCCTTTACCGGCTTCATCCAAATTCACGACCTTGTTTTTAGTTCCCATACATATATGATTTATGAAGTAAAGTTCGTTTACGTTTAACCATTTATATTAAGAACTTGTTTGATTTGCTTCTGACCCAGTCAAAATGACTGACCCACTCACCCGGTCAGACATTTTGGTTGGTCAACGTGTTTGATTCTTACTCTTTCGCATTTGACCCCGTCCGGCACCACTGACTATACATATTTTTCCCCTTATCCGATTAGTTTTGGAACAACTCCTTACTTGGTCACCCCCTTTTGACCTGAGATTTGAATTTTAAACAACCCTAAGTGAACTGTTTGTTTTCTCATTTCATTCTTATTAACTAAAACATTATATATACATCGAAACAACAAGCAACCTTTCTTAGCGCGCTTTTCAAGCGCTTAGCTTCTGAGTCAGGCTCGGTTTGAACTAAATTGTTGGAAGAATTGCATCATCTTTTCATTGTTCTGCGCAAACGCACGACTGAGCAGTTCTGCGACTTCTTACTCGGGCCGCCAGGCGCCCGAGGTGGAGATGGCATCTCGTGCTCAGAAAGTTCGTCCTTTGCACCAGATAACAAATGCTAACAATATATTTGAATTTATACAAAATATTATCTATTAATAGCTATAAAGTATAAGTAGAGCATTTATATCATCATTCTTATTTTTACCCTGATCTTTATATCACACAAGAAACATAAAAAATATATGTAAATTTATTGCGTTAAGTCTTTCATCCCAATCTTCATCTTCATCTTCATCATCTGTATATTCAGAGGAAACCCAAATGATTACTCATATTTAAGGGTAAACATCCGTTTCTCATATTTATTATTTTAGAGTTAATTACATAAATGATCCATGTGGTTTATATAAAATAACAGGTTTGGGTATTAAGCAAAAAAAGTAACAAGTGTGAGTATTCATTTTTTATTTTGTAATAAGTTTGAGTATTAACACTAACAGACGTTAGATTTTCTGTTAAGTTTAAAGGCATTTTAGTTTTTTCACGTTATAAGGTTATATATGTAAATTAGAGGGACTAGTTGTGTAATTAAATTAAAGTAATATATCTATATATACACACGCATATATATACACATATATACACATATATACATATATACATTGAATTATATCAACTGGACAACAATAATCGCCACCACCATCCCTGACCATCTCCATCGCCACCACCGTCCCTAACCATCACAACCGCCACCACCGTCCCTGACCATCACCACCCCCATCACACCAGGCTATAAACACTGGCCCTCACAACACCAGTACCCTCACACCACCGTCGCCGGCCATCACACCACCGGTACCCTCAGTTGTCGTCGTCAGCCGTCACCACCGGCCATCACACCACCACCATTCATCTTCGGTATCCTTATCATCATCGCCATCAACCATCATCACCATATCTCCTTTCCCTTTTCCCCTATAAAACCCTAATCGCGACCACCCACCACAAAGACATTGCCACCATCTCCACTATCTCTTATTTAACAAACCCAGATCAAGCGAGGCTCCAAATCGAAGCCCCAATAGGACAAACCACATCTAATTTCACCCACCATCATTCATATCTCGTTTTAAGGTGGTTTTTGGTGATTATTTTAAGGTTTTGAATGGTCGGTGGTGATAGGAGTCATCGATGGTATTCAGGCAACAGTGATTGTGGTGGCGACTGGTGGTCGTCGTTGGTGGGAGTCACCGGTAGTAGTGGGGGTTAGCGATGGTAATGGTGAGATGATTTTTAGGCGGCAGTGACGGTGGCGGCGGCTGGTGGTTGTCGTTGGTCGATGGTGGGGGGTCGTCGG